>DWRB01000039.1:0-49846 GCA_018250355.1 Bolla brennus | reverse complement strand
TTGAAATTTTGGGGGATGAATCCCGCTGTAAACATAAATATAGTTTTATTAAGATGCAGGATAATGAAGATTTTAAAAATGGTAAGTTAGGTGTAGCTTATATGTATCGATGTGAGAAGTGCGGGAAAGAGAAGCTGAAATATAAAAGCAATAACGAAATAAATAATGACTTTTTTGATATATAAGCAAGAGTAACTGTTATGGTTACTCTTTTTGCTTACATAAAAACTCCTACTAAAGTATGAAATGAGTTGATACTTTAGTAAATGGCTGAATGAAAAGGGAGAGTGTAACATTTTATTAAGGAGGAGAGGTACATGCAGCGAAACGAAACTGGAAAAATTGTAATGATTACAGGAGTGACGCAAGGATTAGGTCGTGCAATGGTTGATCGATTTCATGAATTGGGATGGAATATATATGGCTGTGGACGTTCAAAAGATAAAATTGAAGAATTGAAAAAATATTACGGTAATATACATGATTTTCAAATAATCGATGTTTCAGACTCCCAGCAAGTAAGTAGTTGGGCAAATTATATACTTCATAGAAATAGAGCACCAGATTTGCTAATAAATAATGCATCGATTGTTAATAAAAATGCGCCACTGTGGAAAGTAACCGCTCAAGAATTCGAAAATATAATGAATGTAAACGTAAATGGTGTAGTAAATGTAATTAGGGCATTTGTCCCAGCGATGGTAGCTAGGAAAGAAGGAATGATTATTAATATGAGTTCTAGTTGGGGCCGAGAGGGAGAAGCTGAGCTTGCGCCATATTGTGCCTCAAAGTTTGCAATTGAAGGTATCACGAAATCTATGGCACTTGAATTGCCTTATGGCATGGCTGTTGTCGCTTTAGATCCAGGCGGCAGCATTAGCACTCCAATGCTGTATTCATGTGCACCACAGTATGTAGATGAATCACCCACACCTGAAATGTGGTCACGTAATGCGATTCAATATATATTAAATATAACAATAGATAAAAATGGAGCTTCATTGACATGCCCAGAATGTATATAAATATATTTTGAATTGTATACGTATCTTTTAATTAGCATATTTTCAGTGATACACACTTTGTCTAAAAAAGTACCTTAAAGGTGTTTTTTTATATTTTTAACATATTCTTGAATGCACAAAATTACATATAGAAAATAAATATGAGTAAGAGGATGCCATTTATGTATTTCGAAAGCGGTAGAAAATTTCTAAATAGGTGATAAAAATGAATCCAAGCGGTTTAAAAGTGACGGGAGCATGGTTTCAAGTAGGAGGAAATCTTACGGCGGCAATTGGGACGACAAGAGGATTTATTGGAGAAGAGAAAGTTGAATCAGATCTTGTAATTGTAGGAAGCTCGTTACAAGCCCTCGGTTATATATTACAAATAATAGCGAGTGATGATACAGGAGATGAAGCTGAAAGAGAAAATCAAAATATGTGTTTGGAGAATAAAAGTGAAATGCTCGATAAAATGGGTATTGAATTATTAGCATTAGGGAATATATCAAATGTAATAGGAACATATTTTAATATAAATAAACAAATGAAAGAGAATGATTATCTCATAATTGTCGGGAACAGTTTACAATCAATTGGTGCTTTTTTAGGAGTAGAAGCAGCTTTGCTTCAGATGAAAGCGATACAAAGAATAATAATACTAGGCAATTCTTTGCAAAGTTTAGGTGCTGGACTTCAAGCGTATCAAGGTATTATTAATGTATCGAAGAACGAAATAGAAAATGAAGACAGTATGGTTGATAAGAAGAATGAGAAGATAATAGCACTCATTGGTATTTGGATACAAGCGATAGGAACTGCTATTTCTGCAATTGGATTAACTATAATAGAGAAAGAAGAAAGATTAGAAGAAATAAAAATATGAAAATACACATTTGATATAGGAAGGGGAATTTCAATTTTACATATGTGGTAAGATTGAAGTAGTAGGTTTTTAGGCATTTGAATAGAATATATAAGAGTAGAAAAGTTCTTCAAGATTCATTGGAATGTATGAAATATAAAAAAATTGGTTTTGTGAGCGTATGAAAAGAAGAAAGATAAAAAATATAAAACAAGGAGTTTTCAAGAGATGATGTATTTATTGGCAATTCTACTACCACCAGTAGCCGTATTATTTTGCGGAAAACCATTTCAAGCAATAATTAACTTCCTATTAACATTAATATTTTGGGTTCCAGGAGTTATACATGCGATATTAGTTGTACATGATAAAAAAGCAGACCGGAGATTAAAAAAACAAATTCAAGCATATGATGAAATGAATAAGAGGAATAGAAGATAGCTAAGTCGTGAAATGATTGTAAAAAGAAAGGGGGACTACCTCCTTTCTTTTTTCATTTTGTTTAAGTTTAAATTTTAGTATAGCGGTAAGAATTTTTAATATAAGTATTGTGATAATTAGTTTTAGAGTGTGCGCTTAATAAACCGGTGTAAATGTTTTCAGGCACGTTAAAGAAATCATACATTCCATTCCTTAATTGAATGCGTAAAATCATAGAAAAAGGATTATAGCCAACAGCAACTATATTTTTTGAAATCACGGGAGATAGCTTCATCATTACGCAACCCTCACTTTTCATTTTTTATTATTTCTTGTAGATGTTGAGGTTGTAGTGTTGAAATCCTTATAATTAAAGAGGTATTATGCTTATATGCAATATATTAAATGTTTGTTATACGTAATAATAAGGAAGTTCACACGAAGTACATATCGTTGTGCTATTTTTATTTCACCTTTGATTTATAAATAAGAAAATATTGACCATTTGAAAAAAAGGTATATTATTTATACGAGGTATAAAAATTCACTTTTTACATTCTATGCTTAAAGGGGCAGCATTATTAGGAAAAATAGAAGTGAAAATAGTTTGCATAAGAAGAATTCTAAAATTTATAATCTGTGAATTAGGAAAATATTGAATGCTCCAGGTCAATATACTTTCTTAATGAAATTCAGTTTAGAAAGTGACCTCAATATTTTTAAGTAAATCAACGGGAGAATTGAAAGGCAGGAGAAAGTAACATGTCAGAAAATTATCGTTCTCGAGAGGAGCGACGACAAGTTAAAAAGAAAAAACAGCCAGCTTCTAAAACACAAAAACCAAAAGGTAAAACATCATTCTTTCGTAAGTTTTTAATTACTTGTTTATTACTTGGTATTGTTGGTTTAGTGGCAGGGGTTGCTACCTTCTTCGTAATGATTAAGGACGCACCTAAACTTGAGAAAGCAAAACTTGTTAATCCGTTATCCTCAAAAATTTATGATAAAAATGGCGATTTGGTATATGAATATGGGAAAGAGAAACGGACGAATGTTACGTATGATCAAATTCCTAAATTAGTAGAAAATGCATTTTTAGCAACAGAAGATGCACGTTTTTATGAGCATAGCGGAGTAGACTTTAAAGGTACTGCCCGTGCAGTTTTGGTGAGCCTTAAAGGGGATTACGGTTCTCAAGGTGGAAGTACGATAACGCAGCAGGTTATTAAAAACTACTTCTTATCGATGGAAAAAACATCAAAACGTAAGGTTCAGGAAATATATTTAGCGTATAAGCTAGAACAACAATATTCTAAACATGAAATTTTAGAAATGTATTTAAATAAAATTAACTTAGGAAACCGTTCATATGGTATCGCAACAGCAGCACAAAACTACTATGGTAAAGAATTAAAAGAGTTAACGTTACCAGAAGTTGCGATGCTTGCAGGTTTACCGAAAGCACCGAATAACTATGATCCAACGAAAACGGACAATATTCAAAGAGCAACAGAAAGAAGAGATGTTGTATTAAAATTAATGAATCGACATGGTTATATTACGAAGGCAGAAATGGAAGAAGCTTCGAAAGTTAAAGTAACAGATGGACTTAAAACTGCAACTGTACAAGCAATGCCATATCCTGCATTTATGGATGCAGTTGTGAAAGAAGTAGAAAAAGAATTGCCAGATGCTAATATTGGTTCTGACGGTTTAGAAATTTATACAACTTTAGATAAAGATGCACAGAATACTGCTGATAGGATATTAGATGAAAATATTATTAATTACCCAAATGATAAATTCCAAGGTGCTTTCACATTTATGGATACGAAAACAGGTGAGGTTCGTGCTATAGGTAGTGGGCGCGGTGAAAATAAAGCAGTATTTAAAGGGCATAATATGGCAATTGAATTAGATCGTGCAGCTGGTTCAACTATGAAGCCAATCTTTGATTACGGTCCTGCAATTGAATACTTAAAATGGGCTACGTATCATCAAATTGATGATTCTCCATTTAAATATTCAACTGGACAAGAACTTCGAAATGCGGACAGAAGTCATTTAGGCCCAATTACTATGCGTGAAGCATTAAAAATGTCGCGTAACGTTCCAGCAGTTAAAACTGCAAAAGAAGTAGGACTTAATAAATCAAAGGAATTCTCTGAGAAATTAGGTATTACATTTAATAAACCGCTGGCAGAATCAACAGCTATAGGTACAAATGAAGTTTCACCAACTGAAATGGCGGGTGCTTATGCGACATTTGGTAATGGTGGAAAGTATGCAAAACCGCATTTTGTTAAGAAAGTAGTTTATCCAGACGGCAAGTCACAAAGTTTTGAGCAAAAACCAAAACAAGTTATAGCTGACTCTACAGCATATATGATCACTGATATGCTTCGTTCAGTAGTAACATCAGGTACTGGTACAGCAGCAAATATTAGCTCTTTAGATGTAGCTGGTAAAACAGGTACAACAAACTATGCTTCAAAACAATTAGCTCAATATAACATTCCAGAAAGTGCGACTCGTGATAGTTGGTTTGCAGGTTATACGCCGCAATATACGATGGCGGTATGGACTGGATATATGAAAGATGGTAAAGACGAGTATATTAGTAGTAAAAATACAAAAATTGCACAGTTGATCTTTAAAGAAATGATGAGAGAGTTTGCTACTGACAAATCACGCTTTAAAATGCCAAGTAGCGTTATTCAAGAAGGTAGTGAGCTACGTATAAAAGGTGAAAAACGTGATTCTTCACCAAATACGAGCGTACCGGATACAACGGAACAACCTAAACAAGATCAACAGCAAAAAACTGAAGAAGAGAAAAAGCAAGAAGAATTAAAGAAACAAGAAGAACTTAAAAAACAAGAAGAACAAAAGCAACAAGAGGAACTGAAGAAGCAAGAAGAACAAAAGAAACTAGAAGAGCAAAAGAAACAAGAAGAAGAAAAGAAACAAAATGAACAAAATAATGGAAATGGCCAAGGAACGACACCTCCAGCAAATAATGGAGGAGGCCAAGGAAATACAACACCTCCAGCGAATAATGGAGGAGGCCAAGGAAATACGACACCTCCAGCGAATAACGGAGGAGGCCAAGGAAATACGACACCTCCAGCGAATAATGGAGGAGGCCAAGGAAATACAACACCTCCAGCAAATAATGGAGGTGGTCAAGGAAATACAACACCTCCAGCGACCACACAACCAGATACTGGCGGGAATGCAGGAGAAGCCCCTGTCAATAATGGACAATAAGAGAAGTTGATAAAAAGTACAAAAAAGCACTTAAGATTTGTGAAAATTACAATCTTAAGTGCTTTTTTATCGTTTAAATTAAAATGTTGATTATTGATTTCCTACAGAAAAGTCTATAGTAAGCAGTTTTTAGGATTAAATAGTTGTTATGTGAAATTACTACATAATTTTTTATTTGAAGTATTATTTTCGTTAAAATGCAGTAGCTATGCAAGGATGAATTTAAATGTTAAAAGTACCGTAGAAATTTTGAAAATAAATGGAAGGGAAATGATAAAAAACTTGAGCCTGAGGTAGTGGAGGATAACTTTGGCTATGAAAAGTGGTACTACTTGGATGCGTGCCATGATGCCAAAATGATGGGGTAACTTGACCGGGAATTTGATATTGTTGCCAAGTTGTAGGAAGTTCAATTCCTACATCGGAGCTAGCCGTATGTACGGCTGGAACGTGTATTTCGGGGGTCGAAGGAACGACGACTGTCACTCTTGAAGATACCCACATAACATAATCACTCCTAAGTTGTGATAATAAAGTAGTATATTCTATTCACGCGTATAAAGGTACATATAGATAGGACTTTAGGCCAATGTATACGTATAAAGTTGTAAGACCAATTTATATTGATGGTGGACCATTTATTATAAAAAGTTACGTCTATTTACGGAGGGAAAAGGGACTAAGAAAATGTAAAATGGAGGTGTTAATTGCAAGAACATACGTATTTATGGAGGAATTTTAATGGAACGATTATGGACGAAATCATTTATTCAAATGACTTTCGCAATGTTATTTTTATTTACAGGATTTTATTTACTAGTTCCAACGCTCCCGCTTTTTATTAAAGAGATTGGTGGCAATGAATCACAAGTTGGACTTATGATGGGAATGTTTACAATAGCAGCAGTTGTAATACGACCGATTATCGGAGGAATGTTAGATCAATATGGGAGAAGATCTTTTATTATTTTCGGACTCGTCTTTTTTGGGATAACGATGTATTCTTATAATTTAGCATCGACTATTGTTCTTTTAGCTGTTTTACGGGTTATTCATGGGGTGACATGGGCTGTTTCTACAACAGCTGTTGGAACAGCGATAACTGATATTATTCCAGATTCACGCCGTGGTGAAGGTATGGGTTGGTACGGGATGGCTATGACAATTGCAATGGCTATCGGCCCAATGATTGGATTATCGGTTGTACAACATTATTCATTTCACGGCCTATTCTTGTTGGCAACTCTTTTATCCTTTATGGCAGTCTTATTATCGCTCATGACGAAAATGCCATTAACACGACAAAAAGAAAAAGGGAAAATGCAGTTGTTTGAAAAATCGGTTCTATCCATTACAATTGTAGTTTTCTTTTTATCATTTGCATATGGAGGGATTACGACGTTTTTACCGCTATTTGCATCTTCAATCGATGTGAATCCTGGGACATTCTTTCTTGTATATGCAGTTGCTTTAACGATTGTAAGACCAATTTCAGGAAAACTATTCGATAAGTATGGAGAAGTATTTATTATACTCCCGGCACTATGTATTACGATTCTCGCGATAGTTGTATTAACACTTTCAAATAGTTTAATGGGGGTAGTTATCGCCGCTGCATTATACGGTGTTGGATTCGGTTCAGCACAGCCGGCATTACAAGCAGCGATGCTTACAATTGTTGATCCGAGTAAAAGAGGAGTTGCTAACGCTTCATTCTTTACCGCATTTGATTTAGGGATTGGACTTGGTGCGATTTTACTTGGAGTTGTTTCGCAAATGTTTGGTTACCGTATTTTATTTGCAGGTAGTGCAATTTCAGGACTAATCGCTTTCATTATTTTTGTCGTTTTTGTAAAACAGAGATTAGATAAAAAAGAATTTGCGTAAACGGGAGTAACAAAGATGAAAATTTCAACTGAACTTAAAGATTTACAATGGTTAAAGGATAACATAATAATAGTTCAATTCAGCCGGACTATTCTTTAGGGATAGTTTCTGAGAAATCAGATGGGGAAATCATGTCAGTTGAGAAAGAAGTCATTCTATTTTGGGGGATTTTTATAATCTTTGGTACTTTAAAAACTATCATTTAGTTAAATGTTACTATGAGGAAACGGAAGAAATTCAATTTAATTATGTGAAATAATAACTTTTTTAAAAATAAATAAGTTTTATATAAGAATTATATTGATGAGATAGTGAAATAAATATCATGTAGAAACGAGTTGTATATGTGTACAGCTCGTTTTTTTTATTTTCTTAAAAAAATTGGTTAAATGATATATTTTGTGGGATTTTCTGAGTCATCCTTATATTTTGTTTTAATAAGACGCATAAAGAAGTCAGTCCTTTCTTTATAAAATGTGAAAATTATTTTTAAAAAATTGTATTGCTACATCGGTAAAAGTATAGGAAACTTATCATTGTAAAATAAATTGAAATCTTCTAAAAACTCTGATACATTGAAATAGAAATGTAGTTTCACAGTATTGTAAAGGCTTACAGTTATGTGCACGAAGATCTATTAGGATTGGAGGAAATAATGATGAAAGCTGAAGAAAAATTTTCCCCGGGATTAGATGGTATAGTGGCAGCGGAGACGAAAATCTCGTTTCTCGACACAGTGAAAGGTGAAATTGTAATTCAAGGGTATGATTTAATCGAACTCTCAAAAACAAAAGAGTATTTAGACATTGTGCACCTTTTATTGGAAGAACATCTACCAAATGAGGATGAAAAAGAAAAACTTGAAAAGAAATTAAAAGAAGAATACGCGGTACCAGAAGGTGTATTCAACGTATTAAAGGCATTACCGAAAGAAACGCACCCGATGGATGGATTGCGTACAGGTGTGTCCGCATTAGCTGGTTATGATAATGATATCGAAAACCGCTCGTTAGAAGTAAACAAAAGCCGCGGGTACAAATTATTGAGTAAAGTACCAAACATTGTAGCGAATAGCTATCATATTTTAAATAATGAAGACCCAATCGAACCTCTTAAGGAATTATCATATAGCGCGAATTTCTTCTATATGTTAACAGGTAAAAAACCAACTGAACTTGAGGAGAAGATCTTTGATCGTTCCCTTGTTTTATATAGTGAACATGAAATGCCAAACTCTACATTTACAGCGCGCGTTATTGCATCAACGCAATCGGACTTATATGGTGCTTTAACAGGGGCAGTTGCATCTTTAAAAGGTAGCTTACACGGTGGTGCGAACGAAGCGGTTATGTACATGCTGTTAGAAGCTGGTAATGTTGAGAAGTTTGAAGAGTTGTTACAGAAGAAATTATATAACAAAGAAAAAATTATGGGCTTTGGACATCGTGTGTACATGAAGAAGATGGATCCAAGAGCACTCATGATGAAGGAAGCTTTGAAGCAGTTATGTGATGTAAAAGGTGATTATACACTATATGAAATGTGTGAAGCTGGAGAAAAGATTATGGAGAAGGAAAAAGGAATTTATCCGAACCTTGATTATTATGCAGCTCCAGTATATTGGATGCTTGGTATTCCAATTCAACTTTACACACCAATCTTCTTTAGCTCTAGAACAGTAGGACTATGTGCGCACGTAATTGAGCAACATGCGAACAATCGATTGTTCCGTCCACGTGTTAATTATATTGGCGAGCGACATGTACTTAGTAAATAAGAACAACTGGGGAGTTGTTAGCGCCGCCCGCTAGATGGGTGTTTGACCGACACCCATCATTAATAATAACGAATTTTCGACAGAAAGGGAAGAATAGTATGATTAAAACAAATGAAATTAAACAAAAAGATGCATTATTAGAAGAAATTGCGGATTATGTATTAAATAAAGAGGTAACTAGTGCAGAAGCATTCAGTACTGCTCGCTACGTATTACTTGATACGCTTGGATGCGGAATTTTAGCACTACAATATCCAGAGTGTACGAAATTACTAGGACCAGTTGTACCAGGAACAATCGTACCAAATGGTACACGTGTACCAGGTACGTCATATGTGCTTGATCCAGTGAAAGGTGCATTTAATATCGGATGTATGATCCGTTGGTTAGACTATAACGATACTTGGCTTGCAGCAGAGTGGGGACATCCATCTGATAACTTAGGCGGAATTTTAGCAGTTGCAGATTATATTAGCCGTGTTCGTATTTCAGAAGGAAAAGAACCATTAAAAGTACGTGAAGTATTAGAAATGATGATTAAAGCACATGAAATTCAAGGTGTACTTGCTTTAGAAAATAGCTTAAACCGCGTCGGTCTTGACCACGTATTATACGTAAAAGTAGCAACAACTGCTGTAGTTGCAAAAATGCTCGGCGGAACACGTGAAGAAATCTTTAATGCATTATCACATGCATGGATTGATAATTCTAGTCTTCGTACATATCGTCATGCACCAAATACAGGCTCACGTAAATCATGGGCAGCAGGTGATGCGACAAGCCGCGGTGTTCATCTTGCAATGACTGCTCTAAAAGGTGAAATGGGATATCCAACAGCATTATCTGCACCAGGCTGGGGATTCCAAGATGTATTATTCAATAAACAAGAATTAAAGTTAGCAAGACCATTAGAGTCTTATGTAATGGAAAATGTATTATTTAAAGTTTCATATCCAGCCGAATTCCATGCACAAACAGCTGCAGAGTGTGCTGTGAAATTACATCCAGAAATTAAAGAAAGATTAGATGAAATTGATCGTATTACAATTACAACTCATGAATCAGCAATTCGTATTATCGATAAAGAAGGTCCATTAAATAACCCAGCTGATCGTGATCATTGCTTACAATACATTACGGCAATCGGTTTATTAAAAGGAGATATCGTTGCGGATGATTATGAGGATGTAGTAGCAAATAATCCACGTGTAGATGAATTACGTAATAAGATGGTTGTTGTTGAAAACAAACAGTACAGTTTAGATTACCTTGACCCGAACAAGCGCTCAATCGCCAACGCTGTTCAAGTTCATTTCAAGGATGGCACTGTAACAGAAAATGTGGAATGTGAATATCCACTCGGTCACCGTTTCCGTAGAGACGAAGCAATTCCAAAAGTTGTTCAAAAATTCACTGCAAATATGGCAGGTCATTATTCTAGTAAGCAACAAGAACAAATTCATGAAGTTTGTCTAAATGAAGAAAAACTAGAAAATATGAATGTAAACGAATTTGTAGATCTATTCTTAAATTAATAATAGGGGGAATTTAGAATGGCTTGGGTTGTGAATAAACAGTCAACACAAGAGGAGCTTGCGAATCGCTTCCGAGCTTTAGTAGAAGCAAATGAAATTTTGCAAATTCCAGGTGCTCATGATGCAATGGCTGCTCTTGTTGCAAAAAATACAGGTTTTTCAGCTCTATATTTGTCGGGAGCTGCTTACACTGCAAGTAAAGGGTTACCAGATTTAGGAATCGTGACGTCTACTGAAGTAGCAGAGAGAGCAAGAGATCTAGTAAGAGCTACAAATTTACCAGTTCTTGTTGATATTGATACAGGATTTGGCGGTGTATTAAACGTAGCGAGAACAGCAGTAGAAATGGTGGAAGCAAAAGTTGCGGCTGTTCAAATTGAAGATCAACAATTACCGAAGAAATGTGGACATTTAAATGGTAAGAAACTCGTTACTACAGAAGAATTAGTTCAAAAGATTAAAGCGATTAAAGAAGTTGCACCAAGTTTATATATTGTGGCACGTACAGATGCTCGCGGTGTAGAAGGCTTAGATGAAGCGATCGAAAGAGCGAACGCCTATGTAAAAGCAGGTGCAGATGCGATATTCCCTGAAGCGCTTCAATCAGAAGAAGAGTTCCGTCTATTTGATAGTAAAGTAAATGCGCCTTTACTTGCGAATATGACTGAGTTCGGGAAAACGCCGTATTATAGTGCAGAGGAATTTGCAAATATGGGCTTCCAAATGGTTATTTATCCTGTAACTTCACTTCGTGTTGCAGCGAAAGCATATGAGAATGTGTTTACTTTAATTAAGGAAACAGGTTCTCAAAAAGATGCACTTTCAAGTATGCAAACGAGAAGTGAGTTATATGAAACAATTTCATATCATGACTTTGAAGAATTAGATACTGGAATTGCAAAAACAGTATTATCAGAGGATCAATAGATAAAACAACTAAGGCGATGAGAATACATCTTTGGCAAAACGAACTGCTTGATGTGAAAATTCATCGCCTTCTGTTTTCAAAAATAAGAAATTCCACTCATCGTAGACGAGCATACCTAATAGCAAGTAAGGCCGAAATGATAGGGGGATTCAGATGGAGAAAACGAAATTACCGTGGGATGAATTTTTTTCACTTAATAAAGATGTGAATCATGCTTTCTTTACGCCAGAAGATTTTTCAGGAGATGAAGATTTAATTGCAAAAACGACAGAACAATTTGTTAAACAAGAAATTGTTCCACAAATGGAGAATATTGAACAACATAATTATAAAGTTTCTCGTCAATTATTTGAGAAAGCTGGAGAACTTGGATTATTAAGTATCGAAGTCCCAGAAGAGTACGGCGGATTTGAGTTAGGAAAGGCAGTTTCCGGGCTTGTAGCAGAAAAAATGGGATATGCTGGTGCATTTAGTGTTTCCTTTAATATACACGCTGGTGTAGGTACATTGCCTTACATATATTACGGAACGAAAGAACAAAAAGAAAAATATTTGCCGAAAATTGCGTCTGGAGAATGGATTGGGGCTTATGCTTTAACTGAGCCAAATGCTGGTTCTGATGCTTTAAGTGCAAAAACGAGTGCAGTATTAAATGAAGATGGAACTGCTTGGAAGCTAAATGGTGAGAAGCAGTGGATTACAAATGCTCATATGGCAGATGTATACGTTGTTTTTGCGAAGACAAATAAAGGAATGACAGCGTTTATTGTCGAAAGAACATGTGAAGGTGTATCCATTGGACTCGAAGAAAAGAAAATGGGGATTAAAGGTTCTTCAACGGCTACCCTAATTTTAGAAGATGTTGTCATCCCTGCTCAAAATGTTTTAGGAGAAGTTGGAAAAGGGCATCACGTAGCTCTTAATATCCTTAACTTCGCTAGACTAAAGCTCGCTTTTGGAAATATTGGAACAGCAAAACAAGCAATTGGCCTGTCGGTACAATATGGAAAAGAGCGAAAGCAGTTCCAAACGGAATTAGTAGATTTTACGATGATTCAAGAGAAAATTGCAAATATGATCATTGCTACATATGGAGCAGAAAGTGCAGCCTACCGTACAGCAGGTGTAATTGATGAAGCAATTCATGAGAGTGATGAAGATCTTATGAAGAAAATGTCTCAATTTGCAATTGAATGTGCACTTAATAAAGTAAATGCTTCTGAAACACTTGGTCATATCGTAGATGAAGCTGTACAAATTCATGGTGGTTACGGTTATATGCAAGAGTACGAGGTAGAACGATTATATCGTGATGCTAGAATTAGTCGTATTTTCGAAGGAACGAATGAAATTAATAGATTAACAGTTGCTAAAATGTTAATGAAGCAAATGGAACAAATTGAAGATATTAAAGTAGAGATTGATGTAGCAAATGTTGAAAGAAACCATCGTTACATTTTATTAGCGAAACAATTGTTGAAACAATCTTTGAAAACGCTCTCTAAAACTCCAGGGTTAAAAATTGACCAAGAACAAGAATATTCACGTGTATTATCAAATATGTTAACGGACGTGTACGTCATGGAATCAGCATTTTTACGTACGAGGAAAGCAATTAGTAAAAATGGTGAAGAGAAAGAGCGTACGAAACAAATGATAACTGACGTTATTTGTGAAGAAGGCTATCGTAAAGTAGAAGAAGCAGCGATTTCTATACTTTCAGCGGCTGTCACAGAAGAACAAGATAGACACGTAATTTTATCTGAAATTCGTCAATTATTAGTGCCTTTATACACGAACGTGTTTACGAAAAAGAGAGAAATTGCGAAAGCTATTATAAATCGCGGAAAGTATATTGTGTAAATAGGAGGAAAGCGATATGAAAAAGATTGGCTTTATCGGTTTAGGTAACATGGGTCTTCCAATGTCTAAAAATTTAGTTAAATCAAGTTACACAGTATACGGTGTGGATTTAAATAAAGAGGCTGAAGCTTCCTTTGAAAATGAAGGAGGAATTATTGGCTTATCAATCTCAAAACTAGCAGAAACATGCGATGTGATTTTTACAAGTTTACCTTCACCTCGCGCTGTTGAAGCGGTGTATTTTGGGGAAGAAGGATTGTTTGAAAATAGCCACTCGAATGTAGTTTTAATTGATACAAGTACTGTATCTCCACAATTAAACAAACAGTTAGAGGACGCTGCAAAGGAAAAAAAAGTAGACTTTTTAGCAGCACCAGTTAGCGGTGGGGTAATTGGAGCCGAAAACCGTACATTAACGTTTATGGTTGGTGGATTGAAAGAAGTATATGAGAAAACGGAATCTATCATGGGCGTACTAGGCGCGAATGTTTTCCATGTTAGTGAGCAGATTGATAGTGGCACAACAGTTAAATTAATTAATAACCTATTAATTGGTTTTTATACAGCTGGTGTGAGTGAAGCTTTAACATTAGCAAAAAAGAATAATATGGATTTAGATAAAATGTTTAATATTTTAAATGTGAGTTACGGTCAAAGTAGAATTTATGAGCGTAATTATAAAAGTTTCATTGCAACTGAAAACTACGATCCAGGATTTACTGTGAATTTATTAAAGAAAGATTTAGGATTTGCAGTAGATTTAGCGAAAGAAAGCGAACTTCACTTACCAGTAAGCGAAATGCTATTAAACGTATATGAAGAAGCAAGTGAGGCAGGATATGGTGAAAACGATATGGCTGCTTTATATAAGAAAGTTAGTGAACAGTTAATTTCTAACCAAAAATAATAGACTTATATACATCATAAAAAAGGAGAGAATATAATGATTACAACTGAAATTAAACGAGTAAAAAATCATATTAATGGTGAGTGGGTAGAATCTACTGGTACAGAAGTAGAAGCAGTTCCGAATCCGGCGACTGGAAAAATTATCGCTTACGTTCCGCTATCTCCGAAAGAAGATGTTGAAAAAGCTGTTGAAGCGGCAAAAGCAGCATACGAAACATGGTCTAAAGTACCAGTTCCGAATCGTTCAAGACAATTGTATAAATATTTACAGCTTTTACAAGAAAATAAAGAAGAGCTTGCAAAAATCATTACGCTAGAAAATGGTAAAACATTAACGGATGCAACTGGTGAAGTGCAGCGAGGGATTGAAGCGGTAGAACTTGCAACATCAGCACCAAATTTAATGATGGGACAAGCTCTTCCGAATATTGCTAGTGGCATTGATGGATCGATTTGGCGCTACCCAATTGGAGTTGTTGCTGGTATTACACCGTTTAACTTCCCAATGATGATTCCATTATGGATGTTCCCACTTGCAATTGCTTGCGGTAATACGTTCGTATTAAAAACATCGGAAAGAACGCCACTTTTAGCAGAGCGACTTGTAGAGTTATTCTATGAAGCTGGTTTTCCAAAAGGGGTATTAAATTTAGTACAAGGCGGAAAAGATGTTGTAAATAGCATTTTAGAAAGTAAAGATATTCAAGCTGTTTCGTTCGTTGGCTCTGAGCCAGTAGCTCGTTACGTGTATGAAACAGGTACGAAACACGGGAAACGTGTACAAGCGTTAGCTGGCGCAAAAAACCATGCGATTGTAATGCCAGATTGCAATCTTGAGAAAACAGTGCAAGGTGTAATTGGATCTGCATTCGCAAGTAGTGGAGAGCGCTGCATGGCATGTTCAGTAGTAGCAGTAGTGGATGAAATTGCTGATGAATTCATTGACGTACTAGTAGCAGAGACGAAGAAGTTAAAAGTAGGTGACGGTTTCCACGAAGATAATTATGTTGGACCATTAATTCGTGAATCTCATAAAGAGCGCGTATTAGGCTATATTAATAGCGGTGTAGCAGATGGAGCAACTTTATTAGTTGATGGCCGCAAAATTAAGGAAGAAGTTGGAGAAGGTTACTTTGTAGGTGCGACAATCTTTGATGGTGTAAATCAAGAAATGAAAATTTGGCAAGATGAGATTTTTGCTCCAGTATTAAGCATTGTAAGAGTTAAAGATTTAGAAGAAGGTATTAAACTGACAAATCAATCTAAATTTGCAAATGGTGCGGTTATTTATACGTCAAATGGTAAACATGCACAAACGTTCCGTGATAATATCGATGCTGGTATGATCGGTGTAAACGTAAACGTTCCAGCACCAATGGCATTCTTCGCATTTGCAGGAAATAAAGCTTCCTTCTTTGGTGATTTAGGTACAAATGGTACAGATGGTGTTCAATTCTATACACGTAAAAAAGTTGTAACTGAGCGCTGGTTTTAATATAGAGTGAACAGCCAAATCAGTTGTTAAATGAAAACCACCACTATTAATAGTGGTGGTTTTCATCTTGTTAATTATTTTTTTCAAAAGCTAGTTTAATACCAAAACCAATTAAGACGATTCCTGTTAAGCCTTGAATATAACGTTGCGTCCGCGGTTTTTTCATAAAAGCACTAATTTTATCAATTAAAAATATATAAAAAGCGAACCAAATAACTGTTAAAACGAGGTAAGTAAGACCCATTACGAGAAGTTGGATAAACGTATTATGATTTGGATTTAAAAATTGCGGTAAAAAGGTTAAAAAGAAGACTGCAACTTTAGGGTTTAATAAATTCGTAAGAAACCCTTGGCGAAAGCAAGAAGTGTGTTCATCCTCATTATTTAAAGATATATCGTCCGTATCAAAGCCTTCTTTGTTTCTTACCGCTAAAAGGGCTTTAATGCCAATATAAATTAAATATAGAGCTCCAACGTACTTGAAAATAGAAAATAAAAGAGCTGACTTTACAATAATTGCGGAAAGTCCGATTACTGCTGCTAAAGTATGAATTAAAAGTGCAACACATGTACCGAACACTGTTTTCACCCCACCGACCTTACCGGCAACCAATGTATTTTTCGTCGCCATTGCAGTATCAGGACCGGGTAAAATAATTAGACAAATAGACATAATGATGAAAAGAAAATAATTTTCAATCATAGTTGCGCCTCCTTTTTTATTTTTAGAATATTTGATTAAAAATAGTGTAGCACACATTTTGATTTAATAAAATTAAATTTTATTAAAAAATATTAAATGAGAAAGAGGCTATATAGTAGTGGAATTCCACTACTATATAGCCTCAATTTTATCCCGCATGACCGGACGATCGGTGAGGGCTAATAATAAGCGGGTAATGAACCCACACTTATTAATGTTTCACCTTATTATGCATTAAGTAAGTTAAAGAATCGATTTACATCTTCTTCT
Organism: Bolla brennus; assembly: GCA_018250355.1. Classification (NCBI taxonomy): domain Eukaryota; kingdom Metazoa; phylum Arthropoda; class Insecta; order Lepidoptera; family Hesperiidae; genus Bolla; species Bolla brennus. Next base: position 32,920 of record DWRB01000039.1, on the reverse strand, counting down.
GAAACATCACTTAACTGCTTATATTTATAATTCGGATTTTGATCTTTATCAACGACAACAGAACGTACTCCTTCGAAAAAATCCGCATGTCTCATGAAATTTTTAGCAAGTACAAGGTCGGTAGCAAAACATTCTTCAACGGACTTATCTTGTCCATCAATAAACTGTTTTAATGTTACTTTTAACGAAATAGGAGATTTTGATAATAGCGTTTCTTTCGTTTTTAAAGTAAAGGAACTTTGATCTTTCTCCAATGAATGGATGATTTCTTCAATTGTATCGAATGCAAAATGTGAATTCATTTCTTCTAATGAAGGAGCAAGTTCACTCTCTAAGCTTGGAGCAGTTGCAAATGTACGAATGACTTTTTTTAAATTAGTATGTACATCATCTTCTTTATGCCAATTTACACTTTCAAGTTCAGTAAGGAAATTTGGTAATGAATCAGATGTCATAAAGTAATCAGCAGCGTTTATAAATAATACGTCAGAAGCTTTTAAAACAGCTGCTGTTAACGCAACATAGCGGCCAGCAAATCCTGGAGCTTTATTTAAGAAATAAGCAGCACCGACATCTGGGAAGAAGCCGATATTCATCTCTGGCATTGCCCATTTCGTACGCTCAGTTACAATTCGATATTTCGCACCATTTGTCAGACCGACACCACCGCCCATAACAATTCCATCTAAACAAGCGATGATCGGTTTTTTATATTGATAAATATATGTATCAATTTCATACTCTTCTTCAAAGAAACGTTCCGCATGCTGTAATGCAGTTTCATTTGAACGCGCTTCATAAAGAGTTTTAATGTCGCCGCCTGCACAAAAACCTTTAGTGCCAGCTCCTTTTAATACGATTAGCATAATTCGCTCATCATGTTCCCATTCTTTCAGTTTTTGCCCGATTGGTTGTAACATGTCATAAGATAAAGAATTAAGCGCTTTTGGGCGGTTTAAAGTAATTGATGCAACGCCGTTTTCACTGACAGAAAATAAAACGTGTTCAGTCATAATTCATCCTCCCTTACATATCTTCTTATTCTTAATTCTTGATACGTACTGAAATGTCCTTTATAAATTTTGTCTAAAGTTGACGGTATGTGTTAATTTGTATGCCGCATATTTTGACGAGATATATTTGCAGGATTTCTGAGGTTGAAAATGAATATTACAACATTACTGTAATTGTAATTATTTGAAGTTATCATGATAAACACGCTATTATATATGTGTAAATTGTGGATAATCACTTCAAAAAGAGTATTTGAAGTGATTATGATGAAAGAAAAATTGCTTTTCATTAGAAATAGAGAAAGGAGAAATCGGAATGCCAGGACCTTTACTATTGTCGGTGATTATTTTGTCTTCTTTAATGATAGGGATAACACAGTATTTTCATCATACAGATACGACAGAGGAAGTGAAGGATAAAGTACGACTTGTATTTCCGATTTTTATCATATCTATTTCTTTTTGCATTTTATTAAATAAGGATGGGTACATTATCGCAGTATTTTCATTTTTTGTAGCGATCGTTTTCATTACAGTTTTATATTATGTAATGAAAGACTTTATACAAAAATAAAGATGTCGCATTAGACATTTTTATTTTTAAAATAAATAAAATTTCACATACCGTACTATATGTAAAAATAAAAAACATATAACAGTAGAAAAGTGTGTGTTTTGCCGTGTATTTACTTGTCAATCTTGCATAGCCAATATACTATTAATAGTGTAGAGATTAGAAAAAGGGGTTGTATCTGTCATGAAATTTGAGATGCACACAAAAATTATGTCAAATGAAAAAGAAGTAAGATTACATATAGAAGAAAACATATTTCAATTAAAATTGGATGGTTATCACTTATTTACAGTTCAAGAAATATTGCCTTTATATAAATCAAATGAAGAAAGAATTGGTAGTGCAATGATACAAAAGTTAGAGTGGGAAAACGGAAAAACTACAATAAACTATCAACTCGTATCACTAAAATCAGTAAATTAAAAGGAGCAGGAAACTATGAAGTTATTTCATACAGCGGATTGGCATTTAGGAAAGCTCGTTCATGGCGTGTATATGACTGAAGATCAAAAGATTGTATTAGATCAGTTTGTACAAGCTGTTGAAGAAGAAAAACCAGATGCCGTAATTATTGCAGGGGATTTATATGACCGAGCAATTCCACCTACGGAAGCAGTAGACTTATTAAATGATGTTTTACAAAAAATAGTGATTGATTTACAAACACCAGTTATCGCGGTTGCAGGAAACCATGATAGTCCAGATCGTATTCACTTTGGAAGTAGTTTAATGAAGAAACAAGGATTATTTATTGTGGGGCAATTTCAATTTCCATATGAGCCAATTATATTAAATGATGAATATGGCGAGGTTCACTTCCATCTCGTTCCATATGCGGATCCAAGCATAGTTAGACATGTTTTGAAAAACGAAGATGTACGTTCTCATGATGATGCGATGCGTATTTTTATGAATGAGCTTTCTGATACGATGGATAAAGAAGCAAGACATGTATTTGTTGGTCATGCATTTGTAACTTCTGCGGGAGAAGCGGAAGAGAATACAAGTGATGCAGAACGACCACTTTCAATTGGTGGTGCTGAATACGTAAATAGTCATTATTTTGATAAGTTTCATTACACAGCGCTTGGACATTTACATCAAGCGCATTTCGTACGTAATGAGACAGTTCGATATTCAGGTTCTCCACTTGCATATTCTATTTCTGAAGAAAAACATAAAAAAGGATATTATATTGTGGAACTGGACGAGCAAGGTGAAGCAACAATTGAAAAAAGGTTACTTGCACCACGTCGTAAAATGCGAACAGTAGAAGCGGAAATAGATGAATTATTACAACATCCAGTAAGTGAAGATTACGTGTTTGTAAAATTATTAGACGAAAATCCTGTCTTGCAGCCAATGGAAAAAATACGCTCTGTATATCCAAATGCAATGCATGTTGAAAGATCTATGCAAAGACGAGAGTTCACAGATGAAAATGAAGTAACTGTTTCAAGACATAAAACGGATGATTTATCTCTTTTAAAAGCATTTTATAAAGAAATGAAAGGGCTAGATTTATCAGAAGAGAAAGAATGTCTATTTTTAGATGTTTTGCAAACAGTGCAAGAACGGGAAGGTGAACGAGGATGAGACCGATTCAGCTAATTATGACAGCATTTGGGCCATATAAACAGAAAGAAGTAATCGATTTTAACGATCTTGGAGATCATCGTATTTTCGCCATTTCTGGGAATACAGGAGCTGGAAAGACAACGATTTTTGATGCGATTTGTTATGTGTTATATGGTGAGGCAAGCGGAGAAGAACGTAGTGATACGAGCATGCTTCGCAGTCAATTTGCTGATGATAATATGTATACAAGTGTAGAACTAACCTTTCAGTTAAAAGGGAAACGTTATGAAATAAAACGACAACTTGGACATAAAAAACAAGGGAACAAGACAATTACGGGACATGCAGTAGAACTATACGAAGTGATTGATGAAGAGAAGGTTCCAGCTGTTGATCGTTTCCATGTAACGGATGTAAATAAAAAAGTGGAAGATTTAATCGGTTTAAGTAAACATCAATTTAGCCAAATTGTTATGTTACCACAAGGGGAATTCCGAAAACTATTAACATCTGAGACAGAAAACAAAGAAGAAATTTTACGTCGTATTTTTAAAACGGATCGTTATAAGTTAATGCGTGAGTTACTTGATCAAAAACGAAAACAATGGAAAGACGTTTTACAAGAAAAGCAGAAAGAGCGAGAGTTATACTTCCGTAATGTTTTTAAATTACCAATCCGCGATGGAGCATTATTAGAGACATTAGTGGAACAAGAACATGTAAATACGCATCAAGTAGTAGAAGCGTTAGAACAAGAAACAGATGTGTATAAGGCAGAAGTTGAGCAATTACAAGTAGAACAAGAAGTTCAAACGAAGCAATTAAAGGATGCTGAAACACGTTTTCATGCATCGAAATCCATAAATGAGAAATTTATAGATTTACAACAAAAGAATGAGAAATATAATACTTTGCAAGAAAATCGTACCGTTATTGAAATGAAAGAAAAATCTTTTAGACGTGCGGAACAAGCGAAGCGCTTATTACCATTTGAACAATGGTACGAAGAAGCAATACAAAATGAGCAAAAGGCTGAAAGTTTATTAAAACAAATAATCGCCAAAAAAGAAAATATAACGAATAGCTTTGAACTGGCTCAGGAGAAATATGAAGCAGTAAAGAATAAAGAACCTGAGAGAGAAGAGGCAAAAAAACTTGTTCAAAGATTAGAAGAGTTACAACCTATTATTGCATCATTAGCTGAGAAACAGTTGAATTTACAAAATGCAGAAATTCAAGTAAGGCAATTAAAAGACAGTATGCAAAACTTAGATCGACAATTAGACGAGCATACAAATCAAAAACAGCTAATGTCTAGTGAATTACAGCAATTAGAACGAGCACTTGAGCAATATGTAGCTAAAGTAGAAGAACTTACGAATATGCGAGAAGATGCAAAAGTATTAAAGCAAGCATATGATGTTTGGCAAGAAAAGCAAAAATTCGAGAAAGAAAAAGAAGCGGCATATAATAAGATGCAATTGGCAGTTAACGCGTATGAAAATATGGAACGTCGCTGGTTAAGTGAACAAGCTGGTATATTAGCTCTTCATCTACATGATGGCGAATCTTGTCCAGTATGTGGTAGTACGAACCATCCGAAAAAAGCTACAGAGCAAAGTGATGCGATTGATGAAAAAGAGTTAAATGATTTAAGAGATAAGAAGAATGCCGCTGAAAAATTACATGTTCAATTAGAGGAGAAATGGAATTTCTATCACCTTCAATATGAGCAAGTAATAGAAGAGGTTAAGAAGCGAGGCTATCGCTCGGAAGAATTAGCTGAAACATATAGTGCGCTTGTTCAAAAGGGAAAACAATTAGTAACTGAAGTGAATACGTTAAAAGCAAGTGAAGAAACGCGTAAGCAAACTGCTGTGAATATAAAAAGTGTAGAAGAAAAAGTAGATGCATTTCAGAAACAAAAGCGTGAGGTAGAAATAGTACAGCACCGTACAGAAATGGAGTGTATGCAGCTTCGTACGTCATATGAACATGACAAGAAAAATATTCCAGATAACTTGCAAACAATACAAGCTTGGAAAATTCAGTTTGACCAAGCTATACATGAACTCAGATTAATGGAAGACGAATGGAAGAAAGTACAGGAAGCGTATCAACATTGGCAAAATGAAAATATACGTATTCAAGCAGAACAGGAAAGTGCTTCTAATCAATTTGAAAGTACAAAATTGAAGAAAGAAGAGACGTTTACGCGCTTTATGAAAGAGCTTGAACAGAGCGGATTTACAGATCAATCCACGTATAAAGAAGCTAAATTAAGTGATATTGAGATGGAGATGTTACAAAAAGAAATTCAAAGTTATTATTCATCTCTTGAAGTGCTTGCAAAACAAATTGAAGAGTTACATGCTGAATTAAAAGATAAAGAGTACATGGATATTACGGCGTTAGGTGAACACATAACAGAATTACAAATTAATCTCGATATAATAAAAGAAAAACGCCAACGTTCGCAAACTGCGGTAACATATATTTCTGATTTACATGAAAACATTAGACGAATTGATGAACAAATTCATGAGGAAGAAAAAGCTTTCCAAGAACTTGTTGATTTATATGAAGTAATGAAAGGTGATAACGAAAGCCGTATATCATTTGAACGTTACATCTTAATTGAGTATTTAGAACAAATTGTTCAAATTGCAAACGAACGATTACGTAAATTATCAAATGGACAATTTTATTTAAAACGAAGTGAACGAGTTGAGAAGAGAAATCGTCAAAGTGGATTAGGCTTAGATGTATACGACGCATATACAGGTCAAACACGCGATGTAAAAACATTATCTGGCGGCGAGAAATTTAATGCATCACTTTGTTTAGCGCTTGGAATGGCAGACGTCATTCAATCGTATGAAGGTGGTATTTCCATCGAAACGATGTTTATCGACGAAGGATTCGGTTCATTAGATGAGGAGTCATTAACAAAAGCAGTAGACGCTTTAATTGACTTACAAAAATCAGGTCGATTTATCGGTGTCATCTCACACGTTCAAGAACTGAAAAACGCAATGCCAGCTGTATTAGAAGTAACGAAGCAGAAGGATGGGTGTAGTCAGACTAGGTTTGTGGTGAAGTAAGTTCAATTGTAATTCATACTTAAAGCATTGTTTGCGAGTTTTTAGTATAAAAATTATGATAAAACAAATGCCGCCTCTTTATAGAGGTGGCATTTGTTTGTTATTCAGAATTAGACAATGCACCTACGAGTTATCTGGAGAAGGAGGTGTATTTTCCAAACGATTATAAGCTTTAAAAGCTGAAATTGCCGATATAACACCACCTACTAAAAATAAAGCTGATCCACTGACCAATATGATACGACTGACATATGTTTCGCGAGCTTCTTCAACTTCTTCTTGTAACATTGTTGGCATTTGAAATCCCCCTAAACAACATTTATTTTGTAGATAGTATATACAAACGCCTAAAATATGTTAAAATCACTGGATAGTGTTATGAGGAAGTATATAGTTAGATGTGAATTGTTTGAAAAATCTTCATTATAAATATATGCTAACTTCACATAGAGCACATATTAACATTGTATTATGTATATGTACCAAATAAATAAAGTGAATTGTATTTCGTTCTGTTTTTAAAAATTTAAAATTCTATTATTTTTATATAAAGGTTTCACATCGGAGTTTTAAATATTTTGGAAATAGATCTAAATAAGAGGAATTCATATAAAAGGGGAATGTCTTATGACAACATATACGAGTGAAATGAGAAAAAGTTTAGTTTCAGAAGAAGATGTAGATATTTTGAAAATTATGGCGCACCCAATCCGATTACAAATTGTAAATGAATTAAGTACGAGAAAAACTTGTAACGTAACACAATTAACAGAATTACTAAATATTCCACAATCGACTGTTTCGCAACATTTATCAAAAATGAAAGGTAAAGTGTTACGAGCTGAGAGAAGAGGTTTAGAAATTTATTATCACATTAATAATCTAAAAGCGAGTAAGATTGTAAGTGTTTTAGGATATATAAACTAATGAAGTATTTTCATATAAAATAGCCGCTGCTGGTGAGCAGGGGCTATTTTTGTTGTTTTATGTATTCGTATTTAAAATTTTATAGTTTTTATGATTTACAATTGTTCGATCAAATTCAAAAGTACCACCGCTTACATCTGTAATTTCAACTAAGACCGATTCAGTATAAAGTTTTAATACAGATCCTGTAATCTTTAAATTGTTTCGTTGAAAAAGTATAGTATCCCCTACGTTTGCTTTCATAGTACCTCCTCATTAAAGACAGAAATATTTTTTATTATATATATTAAACCACGTATAGATATATTAGTGAATATTTAGTTTTATTTATCAATAAAATATTTTTTATTTTATAAAAAATAAAGTGCATCGTAGTGTGAAAATAGTTTTTTTCTGTTTGTATAGGAAAATCAAATTTTTGCAATATAGCCATCATATAACTTGAGACATAATTTTTATAAAGAGAGATGATAAAACAGCTGTAAGTCGTATTGATGCAAAACATTATAATAGCTACTTACGTATTTAATAATTTGTTTTTTGTATTTCGACCTTCGTTTTCTGTAACTGATTCCATATTTTTGACGCTCTATCTTGTAAGTGCTTACATAAGCAGGAACATCTTATACAATGAAGGTGTTAAATCAAATGAGGTGGCCAATATGAACATAAAAAAAGAAAATTTAGCGAATAGCATTGAAATAGAAAGAGGAGGCGGAATGATATGAAAAAATCAAATGTTAACCCATGGCTTGTTGTCCTTGGCACAGTCATAGTACAAATGGGACTTGGGACGATATATACATGGAGTTTATTCAATCAGCCTTTAGTTAGTAAATATGGTTGGAGTTTAAACGCTGTTGCTATAACTTTCTCAATTACTAGTCTTTCCTTAGCGTTTTCAACTTTATTTGCGAGTAAATTGCAAGAAAAGTGGGGACTTCGAAAACTTATTATGATAGCTGGACTAGCATTAGGACTAGGATTAATACTTAGTTCACAAGCTTCCTCATTAATATTGCTTTATGTACTAGCAGGGGTTGTTGTAGGTTATGCAGATGGTACAGCATATATCACTTCACTATCCAATTTAATAAAGTGGTTTCCAAAACGTAAAGGTTTAATTGCTGGTATTTCTGTCTCTGCATATGGTTCGGGTAGCTTAATCTTTAAATATATTAACGCACAGTTAATTGAATCAGTTGGTGTATCACAAGCGTTTATATACTGGGGTTTAATTGTTACAGCTATGATTGTCCTTGGCGCTTGTTTAATCCATCAAGCTGCAGATCAAGGAGCAGTTCATGAAACAAAAACTCACGAATATACAACGAAAGAAATGTTAGGCACAAAACAAGTATACTTATTATTTATTATGTTATTTACATCATGTATGAGTGGCTTGTACTTAATTGGCATGGTAAAAGACATTGGTGTTCAACTTGTAGGGCTTAGCGCAGCGACAGCAGCTAATGCGGTGGCTATGGTTGCAATCTTCAATACATTAGGTCGTATTATTTTAGGACCGTTATCAGATAAAATCGGCCGTTTAAAAATCGTTACTGGTACATTTGTTGTTATGGCAGCTTCAGTCTTGGTTTTAAGTTTCGTAGATTTAAATTATGGTATCTACTTCGTATGTGTAGCAAGCGTAGCGTTTTGCTTTGGTGGAAATATCACTATTTTCCCAGCTATCGTTGGTGATTTCTACGGTATGAAAAACCATAGTAAGAACTACGGAATTGTGTATCAAGGATTTGGATTTGGAGCACTTGCAGGTTCCTTTATCGGTGCACTTCTAGGTGGATTTAAACCAACCTTCATGGTGATCGGTGTATTATGTGTCGTATCATTTGTTATCGCAATTTTAATTCAAGCACCTAAGCAGAAAAAAGAACAAGAAGAAGAGTATCGCAGCGTAGCATAAGTATATAAATCTTCTATAACACTATAAATACGAAAAAGCATCCTATTAAATAGGGTGTTTTTTTATGAATGATTGTAACGAGGTTATATAATCTTTGGAATTTTTTGAGACAAAAAAGTAAGTGAAATAACTATTTGGATTATATTGGAATATTAAAAGATGATACATTATATTCTAAATACGTGTTAAATCTTAAATAATAAACACGATATGCATCAATAATTGCAAGATATACTTTCTCGATATTTTCAGAAAAATGTTGAGAAAATATATAATCGATTTTTTGGTAAGGCTTTGAAAATGAAGGTATCTACAGTTTATCTTCTTCAATTTTAAAAAGAGGAGTATGAATTATATTTTTAATGTAAGTACGTATTAATGCTTTTAAATGTAATTGTATTGAGAAGTATTAAAATATTTTATCTGAAAAATAAAAATAGGTTGACAAGTTTATTGAGAAACATTATCATTGCGATGTAAGAATATTAAATGAAAAATATTATCAATAAATATTAATTTGATGAAAAGTACACTTGACCAATTAGTTTAGTAAGTGTATTATTTTTTACATCATCAGTGATAATGAAAATCGTTATCATTAATGTTATTAAACTTGATTTATTTTTATATGAAAGGATAGAGGAAATGAGTCTAGGGGAATTTGATGGGAAAACCGTTTTAGTAACAGGTGCAGCGCAAGGTATAGGTAGTGTTGTAGCAAAAATGTTTTTAGAAAGAGGAGCTACAGTTATTGCGGTTGATCAAACTGAAGAGGGGTTAAACGTACTCTTAAATCAAAATGAATTAAATGAAACACGTGTGAAAACCTTTCGTTTAGATGTGAGTGATAGTGCCGCTGTTGAAGAAGTAGTAGAACGGATTGAAAATGATATAGCACCGATAGATATATTAGTAAATGTTGCAGGGGTTTTACGTATGGGAGCGATTCACTCTTTAAGTGATGAAGAATGGAATAAAACATTCTCTGTAAATTCTACAGGGGTTTTCTATATGTGCCGAGCAGTGAGTAAATATATGATGCAAAGAAAGTCAGGCGCAATTGTTACAGTTGGTTCAAATGCAGCGAATACGCCGAGAATGGAGATGGCTGCGTATGCTGCATCAAAAGCTGCAACGACGATGTTTATGAAATGTTTAGGGTTAGAACTTGCAGCATACAATATTCGTTGTAACTTAGTTTCTCCAGGTTCTACTGAAACTGAAATGCAAAGATTATTATGGGCTGATGAGAATGGAGCTGAAAATATAATTGCTGGTTCTCAAAATACATATAGACTCGGTATTCCGTTACAAAAAATTGCACAACCTTCAGAAATTGCTGAAGCAGTATTGTTTTTAGCCTCTGATAAAGCGAGTCATATTACAATGCACAATTTATGTGTCGATGGCGGAGCTACATTAGGAGTTTAATAAAAAATTCAGGAGGTTTTAATACTATGAATGAACTTATAGCCGTAAAGGAACTGTCAGAAAAATTATTAGAAGATTATAAAACTGAATCTTCGTTCTTTTTCGCTTCACCAACTCGAACGATATTGACAGAAGGAGAGTTTACTACAGTAAAACATCATGAAATTGAAAGTTTTACAGAACTTGTACAAGCGGTATTAAGTAATGCAAAACAAGCTGGAAATCCGAATCCTATCGTTGTTGGTGCTTTGCCTTTTGATCGTAGAAAAGAAGTTCAACTTATCGTACCAGAACATAGTAGAATTACTGAGCGTTTACAGTTAGAGACAACAAATGAGATAAAACGAAATGAGAAACTGACATTCGAAATGACACCGGTTCCAGCTCCTGAAGTTTATATGAATGGTGTGAAACAAGGGATTGAAAAAATTCAGGACGGAGATTTAAAGAAAATCGTTCTATCTAGATCGTTAGATGTTAAATCTTCAGAGAAGATTGATAAACAAAAACTACTTCGCGAATTGGCAGAGCATAATAAGCACGGTTATACATTTGCTGTTAATTTACCGAAAGATGAAAATGAAGACTTTAAAACGTTAATTGGAGCAAGTCCTGAATTACTCGTTTCACGTAATGGTATGCAAGTTATTTCTAATCCGTTAGCTGGTTCAAGACCACGTAGTGATGATCCAGTGGAAGATAAAAGAAGAGCAGAGGAATTACTTTCTTCTCCAAAAGATTTACATGAACATGCGGTAGTAGTGGAAGCGGTTGCTGCTGCACTTCGTCCATACTGTCATACATTACACGTTCCAGAAAAACCATCCGTTATTCATAGTGAAGCGATGTGGCATTTGTCTACTGAAGTGAAAGGTGAACTAAAGGATTCAAATACTACTTCTTTGGAATTAGCAATTGCTCTTCATCCTACGCCAGCAGTTTGCGGAACGCCTATGGAAGAAGCGAGAGAGGCGATTCAAAAAATTGAGCCATTTGACCGTGAATTCTTTACAGGAATGCTAGGATGGAGCGATTTAAATGGTGATGGTGAATGGATTGTTACAATACGCTGTGCTGAAGTGCAAGAAAATACACTTCGATTATTTGCAGGAGCAGGAGTTGTTGCTGAGTCAAAACCAGAAGATGAATTAGCAGAAACATCAGCTAAGTTCCAAACAATGTTGAAGGCTTTAGGGCTAAGAGATAATTCGTTGAATGAAAAATAGGGGGAAGAAAGAATGTTAACAGGTTATACGGAATGGCCAGAAGAATTTGCAAATCGTTATCGAGAAGTAGGATGTTGGCCTGGAGAAACTTTTGGTTCGTTGTTAAGAGAACGTGCTGAAAAGCATGGAGATGAAATTGCGGTTGTAAGTGGTGATACGCAAATAACGTATAGTGAGCTTGATAAAAAAGTAGATCGCTTAGCTTCAGGTTTACTGAATTTAGGAATAAAGAAAGAGGACAGAGTTGTAATCCAGTTACCTAATATTATAGAGTTTTTCGAAATATGTTTTGCGCTATTTCGAATTGGAGCGCTTCCTGTTTTTGCACTACCTTCACATCGAAGCAGTGAAATTAGTTATTTTTGTGAGTTTGGTGAGGCGAGTGCTTACGTTATTTCAGATAAGGCTCTTGGCTTTGATTATCGAAAACTAGCAAGAGAAGTGAAAGAGAAAGTAGCAACTTTACAACATGTAATTGTAGTGGGAGAAGAAGAAGAGTTTGTGAACATAAGTGATCTGTATATAGATCCCGTTCCATTACCAGAAGTTCAGCCAAGTGATGTTGCGTTTCTCCAATTATCAGGAGGGACAACAGGACTTTCTAAATTAATTCCTAGAACACATGATGACTATATTTATAGTTTACGTGTTAGCGCTGAAATTTGTAATTTGAATACGGATAGCGTCTATATGGCAGTTCTTCCAGTAGCACACAATTACCCGATGAGTTCTCCAGGGACATTTGGAACTTTCTATGCGGGTGGAAAAGTAGTGTTAGCAACTGGAGGGAGTCCAGATGAGGCATTTGCTCTTATAGAAAAAGAAAAAGTAACGATTACAGCGCTCGTTCCACCATTAGCAATGATTTGGCTTGATGCTGCCTCTTCCCGTAATAACGATTTATCGAGCTTGCAAGTGATTCAAGTAGGTGGTGCGAAATTTAGTGCCGAAGTTGCGAAGCGTATTCGCCCTACATTTGGATGTACGTTACAGCAAGTGTTTGGTATGGCAGAAGGGTTAGTAAATTACACGAGATTAAATGATCCGGAAGAAATCATTATTCATACACAAGGGAGACCGATGTCTACATTCGATGAAGTACGGGTTGTTGATGAAAATGATAACGATGTAAAACCTGGTGAAGTGGGTAGTTTATTAACAAGAGGGCCCTATACAATTCGTGGCTATTATAAAGCAGAAGAGCATAATGCACGATCATTTACAAAGGATGGATTTTATCGCACTGGTGATCTTGTAAAAGTAAATGAACAAGGTTACATCATTGTAGAAGGTAGAGATAAAGATCAAATTAATCGTGGTGGTGAGAAAGTTGCTGCGGAAGAAGTTGAAAATCATCTATTAGCACATGATGCAGTACATGATGTAGCCATTGTATCAATGCCTGATGATTATTTAGGAGAACGTACTTGTGCCTTTGTTATAGCTCGAGGACAAGCTCCAACAATAAGCGAATTAAAAATGTTTTTAAGAGAACGCGGTATAGCAGCTTATAAGATTCCAGATCGAATTGAATTTATTGAATCATTCCCGCAAACAGGTGTTGGAAAGGTAAGCAAAAAAGAGTTACGTAAAGTCATTACTGAAAAACTTATTACGGTAAAACAATAAAAAATATAAAAATTGGAAGGAAGTGATTAGATGGCTATCCCATCTATTTCAGTATACAAAATGCCAGTTGAATCAGAACTACCAAAAAATAAAGTGAACTGGACACCAGATCCGAAACGTGCGGTTCTTCTAATCCATGACATGCAAGAATATTTTCTTGATGCATATAGCGATAAAGAATCACCAAAAGTAGAACTTATTTCAAATATTAAGGTGATAAGAGAAAAATGTAAGGAACTTGGTATACCAGTTGTTTATACAGCACAACCAGGTGGACAAACGTTAGAACAACGAGGGTTATTACAAGATTTCTGGGGGGACGGTATTCCTGCTGGACCAGATAAAAAGAAAATTGTCGGTGAACTTACTCCTGATGAGGATGATATATTCTTAACAAAATGGAGATATAGTGCATTTAAAAAGACAAATCTATTAGAAATTTTAAATGAACAGGGAAGAGATCAACTTATTATTTGCGGTATTTATGCGCATATCGGCTGCCTTTTAACAGCTTGCGAAGCATTTATGGATGGTATAGAGCCGTTCTTTGTAGCAGATGCAGTTGCTGATTTTTCATTAGAGCATCATAAACAAGCATTGGAGTATGCATCTAATAGATGTGCAGTAACGACATCAACAAACATACTGTTAAAAGATTTACAAAGTGTAAAAAGTGATGAGAGTGAAGGAATCACTATACAGGAAGTGCATGAACTAGTTGCACAACTACTTCGTGAGCCAGTAGAGAGTATTGATATTGATGAGGACTTACTAAATAGAGGACTTGATTCGGTCAGAATTATGAGTTTAGTAGAGAAGTGGCGTCGCGAAGGGAAAGAAATAACTTTTGCAGATTTAGCAGAACGTCCAACTGTTTCCGATTGGTACAGTTTACTATCTTCACAGACAGCACAGGTGCTGTAACAAATAGACTACATAATAAAGGGGTAGTAAAGAATGCCTAATAGTCAAAAGGTTCGTCATTCGTTATCATCTGCGCAGACTGGTATGTGGTTTGCACAGCAATTAGATCCGCTTAATCCGATTTATAATACTGGGGAATATGTTGAAATAAACGGAAATATTAATCAGGAAATTTTCGAATTAGCAGTACGTAAAGTTGTAATGGAAGCAGAAACACTACATGTTCGTTTCGAAGAGGATGAAATTGGCCCGTGGCAAGTTATTGAGAAATCGTCAAATTTTCATATACACTTTATTGACGTTCGTAAAGAAGAAGATTCTGAAGAAGCTGCTAAAATATGGATGAAAAATGATTTATCTATGCCAGTCGATTTGAAAACAGATACATTATTTACTGAAGCACTTATTCAAGTTGAAAATAATCGTTTCTTTTGGTATCAGCGCATCCATCACATAGTGATGGATGGCTATGGATTTTCACTTCTTAGCCAAAAGGTAGCGAAAGAGTATACATCACTTATAGAAGAAACAAGAAAGAATGAAAAGCCATTTGGTTCTCTTGCAAAAATTGTACAAGAAGATATGGAGTATCGAGAGTCTAAACAATTTCAGGAAGATCGTATTTTTTGGTTAGAAAAGTTTACAGATGAACCGGATGTTATAAGTTTAGCAGAACGAGCGCCGAGAACATCAAATGGATTTTTACGAGAAACAGCTTATTTATCCAGTTCTAGCACGAAAACTTTACTAGAAGATATTAATATTTCGTTAACAAATTGGCCGGAATTTATTGTCGCTGTAACAAGTATTTATATGCATAAATTAACAGGTGCAAATGATATTGTGTTAGGTTTACCGATGATGGGGCGACTAGGTTCTGCATCTATTTATACACCGAGCATGGTAATGAATTTAGTACCACTTCGTATTACAGTAACTCCAAATATAACTCTTGTGGAATTATTACAGCAAGTTTCTAAAGAGATTCGAGAAGTACGTCGTCATCATAAATACCGTCATGAGGAATTAAGAAGAGACTTAAAGTTACTAGGTGAAAATCAAAGGTTATTCGGGCCGTTAGTGAATGTGATGCCTTTTGATTATGGGCTTAATTTTGCTGGGAATCGTGGTATTACACATAATTTATCAGCAGGACCTGTCGATGATTTATCGATAAATGTTTATAAACGTTTCGATGAAAATGAGTTAATGATTCATTTTGATGCGAACCCGGAGGTATATAGTGATTCGGAACTAGCATTGCATAAAGAGAGATTTATGAATGTATTAGAATTAGTGATAAATGATTATGAAAAAGACACGTCGATTGGAAATATAAACATTACTCTTCCAGAAGAAAATCATAAAGTTTTATTCGAATGGAATGAAACTAAGGAAGCTGAGGATTTAATCACTCTACCTTTATTATTTGAAAAACAAGTACAAAAAAATCTAAATAAAATAGCGGTTACGTGTAACGGAGTAGACCTTACGTATAAAGAGCTAAATGAACGGGCGAATGAACTAGCGCACTATTTAGTAGAAGAAGGAATAGGGCCAAATCATTTTGTAGCTTTAGTATTTCCGAGGTCAATAGAGATGGTAGTTAGTATGCTAGCAGTTTTAAAGGCTGGTGCAGCATATTTACCGATAGATCCAGAATATCCAGCTGAGCGGATAAATTATATAGTAAATGATGCAAAACCAATTTATATCATCACACATTCATCTGTTTCATCTAATTTAGTTATAGAAAATGATATAAAAAAAATCGAATTAGATCGAGAAGAAACAGAACTAGCATTAAAAGCATATTCTCATAGGAATCTACCATTTAGAAATGAAGAATCACTTTTAAAGCCTGCGTATACAATTTATACTTCAGGCTCAACCGGAAATCCAAAAGGTGTAATTGTTCCTATGAAAGCTTTAAGTAACTTTTTATTGGCCATGGATGATATGTTTTCGTTACATGAAAACGATCATTTATTAGCAGTTACAACATTTGCGTTTGATATTTCTGCACTAGAAATTTATTTACCTCTTATTAGTGGTGCAAGTATAACAATCGCACAAAAAGAGGTAATCCAAGAACCTTCTGCGTTAACGGCATTGTTACAAGAAGAAAGAGTAACAATTATGCAAGCTACACCGACGTTATGGCAGGCGTTAGTAACTGAATATCCAGAAAGGCTACAAGGGCTAAATGTGCTCGTTGGTGGTGAAGCGCTTCCGGCCCATTTAGCAAATATATTAAAAGAATTAGGTTGCTCTATTACAAACTTATATGGACCTACTGAAACGACTATTTGGTCTACTTTCAAGAACATCGACGAAAATGAAATTGGTATACCCCCTATTGGAAAACCGATTTGGAGTACAGATGTGTATGTATTAGATGCAGGATTACAACCAGTACCACCTGGAGTAATTGGCGAACTATATATTGCAGGAGAAGGACTTGCGAACGGTTATTTAGGAAAACCAGAGTTAACGGCTGAACGGTTTGTTGCAGATCCTTATGGAAAACGAGGGAAGCGCATGTACCGCACAGGTGATCTTGTGAAATGGCGTAACGATGGTGTGTTAGAGTACATGAGCCGCGCAGATCATCAAATTAAAATTCGTGGTTTCCGAATTGAATTAGCTGAAATTGAAATGGTATTACAACGACATGAATATATTCAACAAGCGGTAGTAATGGTACGAGAAGATCGCCCAAATGATAAACGAATCATTGCGTATATCGTTGCCGAAGGGAGTGAAGGGATTAACCTTTCAGAAATTCGTTCTTATGTTTCAGAAAGTTTAGCGAATTATATGGTGCCATCGGCATTTGTTGTGCTTGAAGAATTACCATTAACGCCAAATGGTAAGGTTGATAGAAAGAAATTACCTGCTCCTGATTTTAATGAAATGAACAAGGAGAGAGTTGCTAGAAATCCGAAAGAAGAAATATTATGTGATTTATTTGCAGAAGTACTTGGTGTTTCTCGCATTAGCATTGATGATAATTTCTTTGAAATGGGTGGTCATTCGCTTCTTGCATCTCGTCTAATGGCAAGAATTCGTGAAACGTTAAGTGTTGAATTAGGAATAGGAAAACTATTTGAATCGCCAACTGTTGCTGAACTTGCGAAACAATTGGATCAAGCAAAAACTGCAAGACCAGCTATTAAGAAAGTAAGTAGACCAAATAAAGTTCCACTTTCATTTGCACAGCGCAGGTTATGGTTCTTAAATTGTTTAGAAGGTCCAAGTCCTACTTATAATATTCCATTAGTCGTTCGTATTTCTGGAAAGTTGAACGAGGAAGCATTGCAAGGTGCCTTTTATGATGTAGTTGAGAAACATGAAACGCTTAGAACGATTTTCCCTAACGTATTAGGTAGTTCCTATCAGAAAATTTTAGATATGGAAAATTTAAATCTAGAAATGATAATAACAAAAACATGTAAAGATGAATTAGAAAGTGTGCTTGTAGAGGCGGTAAGATATAGTTTTAACCTTGATGTTGAACCAGCAGTTCGTCTGCAACTATTTACAGTGAATGAAAACGAACATGTATTACTAATTCTATTGCACCATATTGTAGGGGATGGCTGGTCATTACAACCGTTAACGAGAGATTTTACAGCGGCATATAAAGCACGATGTCAAGGGAACAGAGTTCAGTTAGAGACACTTCCAGTTCAATACGCAGATTATGCACTTTGGCAACAACAGTTGCTTGGTGATGAAACTACAGAAGAGAGTCTTATTTCAACACAATTAGAGTTTTGGAAGAAAGAGCTAGAAGGTTTACCAGATCAGCTGGAGTTACCTACAGATTACCAGCGTCCAATTGAAACGAGTTATCGCGGAGAAACAATTCATTATCAAATAGATGCAGGAATGCATAGTAGGTTAGTAGAGCTTGCACGGAAAAACGGAGTTAGTTTATTTATGGTGTTGCAAGCAGGACTTAGTGCGCTATTTACAAGATTAGGTGCAGGTACTGATATACCAATCGGTAGTCCGATTGCTGGAAGAAACGATGATGCACTCTCTGACATAGTTGGTTTATTTGTAAATACATTAGTGTTACGCACAAATACATCAGGAGATCCAAGTTTTAAAGAATTATTGAATAGAGTGAAGCAGTCAAATCTTGCAGCTTATGAAAATCAAGATGTTCCATTTGAACGACTCGTTGAAGTGTTAAACCCAGTACGTACTCGAAATAGTCATCCGCTGTTTCAAGTCATGTTAGCTTTCCAAAATACGCCAGAAGCAAACTTTGATGCTCCAGATATTAAAGCAGACCTTGAAATTCAAAGTGTTGGCTCTGCGAAATTTGATCTAACATTTGAAATTAGCGAGAGTAACGGAGTTGATGGTACGCCAGACGGCTTACAGGGGTTACTAGAGTTTAGTACCGATTTGTATAAACGTGAAACGGTTCAACAATTAGTAGAGCGATTCATTCTGTTATTGGATGATGCAGCGAAACATCCGGATCAATCAATTGGCACATTAGAAATTTTAACATTAGCAGAGAGAAATACAGTGTTAGAAAAGTGGAATGGTGGTTTTCAAATTGTACCAGAAATGACAATATCACAATTATTTGAAAAGCAGGTTTATATAAATCCGAATTCTATTGCTGTCGTCTTTGAAGATGAAAAGTTAACTTATGAAGAGTTGAATAAAAAAGCGAATAAAATAGCTCGATTGCTAGTAGCAAAAGGAGTTGGTCCTGATCAACTCGTTGCTTTAGCGATGCCGAGATCTTTAAATATGGTTGTAAGCTTACTAGCTGTTCTGAAAGCGGGAGCAGGTTATCTTCCATTAGATCCGGATTATCCGTCAGATCGTATTTCATTTATGCTCCACGATGCGAAACCATCATGTGTGTTAACAAATTCAGATGTGGAAATTGAATGTGATGAGGAACTGAAAATTTTAGTTGATGATGTGAAAGTAATAGAAGAAATTGAGAAGTATAGTGAAGATAATATTGATGAAATGGAGCGCATGAAGCCATTATCTCCTTCACATATTGCTTATGTTATTTATACGTCAGGCTCAACAGGTAGACCGAAAGGCGTTATGATACCTCATCAAAACGTAGTAAGACTTTTAGGAGCAACTGATCATTGGTTCCAATTTGATGCAGACGATGTATGGACGATGTTCCATTCATACGCTTTTGATTTCTCGGTTTGGGAAATTTGGGGACCTTTATTATATGGAGGGCGTCTAGTCGTAGTACCACATACTGTAAGTCGCTCGCCGAAAGAATTTTTACAACTTCTTGTTAAAGAAAAGGTTACTGTTTTAAACCAAACTCCATCAGCGTTCTATCAATTGATACAAATAGATCGTGAAAATGAAGAGATTGGTCAAAAGTTATCATTACGATATGTCGTTTTTGGAGGAGAAGCACTTGAGCTAAGTCGATTAGAAGATTGGTATAGTCGACATCTTCATAACGCACCAAAGCTTATTAATATGTACGGTATAACGGAGACGACAGTACATGTTAGTTATATTGAGTTAGATGAGAATATCGTTTCGTTACGAGCGAATAGTTTAATTGGGTGCAGTATACCCGACCTTAAAGTATACGTATTAGACAACTATTTACAACCAGTGCCACCTGGAGTAGTTGGAGAAATGTATGTTGCAGGTGCAGGGCTTGCTCGTGGTTATTTAGGAAGAGCGGGCTTAACTGCAGAACGCTTTATCGCGGATCCATTTGGTAAGCCAGGTACAAGAATGTATCGTACAGGAGACTTAGCTCGTTGGCGTAAAGATGGAACGCTAGATTATATAGGGCGTGCAGATCACCAAATAAAAATTCGAGGATTCCGAATTGAATTAGGGGAAATAGAAGCGGTAATAATGAAACACCCTAAAGTTGAGCAAGTAGCCGTTATTGTACGGGAAGATCAACCAGGGGATAAACGGTTAGTTTCTTATATCGTCGCATCAAATAATGAAATGATTGATACGAATGAAATGCGTAAGTATGCTGGAGGTAGTTTACCAGATTACATGGTTCCATACGCTTTTGTAGTAGTAAATGAGTTGCCTTTAACTCCAAATGGTAAATTAGATAGAAAGGCATTGCCGGCTCCAGAATTTATCGCATCATCTTCTAGTCGTGGACCAAGAACACCGCAAGAAGAAATGTTATGTGACTTGTTTACAGAAGTTTTAAGTGTGCCGCAAATTGGAATTGATGACGGATTCTTTGATCTAGGTGGCCATTCACTTCTTGCAGTGCAGCTTATGAGTCGTATTAAAGAAGCACTTGGGGTTGAACTAAATATCGGAACTTTATTTGCAGCACCTACTGTTGCGGGTCTTGCTGAAAGACTTGAAGTGGGAAATGGACAAAGTGCACTTGATGTGTTGCTTCCATTACGAGCAAGCGGAGACCAATTACCGCTATTTTGTGTACACCCAGCAGGTGGATTAAGTTGGTGCTATGCAGGACTTATGAAATCTTTAGGAACAGATTATCCAATCTACGGTGTCCAAGCACGTGGTATCGCTAAAAATGAAGAACTTCCAAGAAGTTTAGAGGAGATGGCGGCGGATTATTTAAAACACATTCGTGAAGTACAGCCTCACGGACCATATCGGTTACTAGGTTGGTCGCTCGGAGGAAATGTTGTTCATGCAATGGCGGCGCAACTACAAAGTGAAGGAGAAGAAGTAGAATTACTCGTTATGCTAGATTCTTACCCTGGTCACTTCTTACCGAATACGGAAGCACCTACTGAAGAAGAAGCGTTAATCGCATTACTTGCTTTAGGCGGATACGATCCAGATAACATGGATGGTAAACCACTTACGATGGAAAGTGCAGTAGAAATACTTCGTAAAGATGGGAGTGCATTAGCAAGTCTTGAAGAAGAGACTATTTTGAACTTGAAAGAAACATATGTAAATTCGGTAGGATTGTTAGGTAAATATGTACCGAAAGTGTATAACGGAGATATTTTATTCTTTAGATCTACTGTTATACCAGACTGGTTTGATCCTATTTCTCCAAATACGTGGCTAAATTATTTAGATGGGCAAATTGTGCAACACGATATTGATTGTAGACATAAAGATTTATGTCAACCAGGACCACTTACAGAAATAGGACAAGTGTTAGCGAAATATTTGCAGAATAAGAAAGGGGTAAGTACAGTATGACGAATCCATTTGAAAATGATAATTACACATATAAAGTATTAAAAAATGAGGAGGGCCAGTATTCTCTCTGGCCTGTCTTTCTTGATGTACCTATTGGTTGGAATGTCGTACATGAAGAGGCTAGTAGGAATGATTGTTTACAATATGTTGAAAATAACTGGAAAGATTTGAATCCAAAAAGTAATCAAGTTGGCGAAAAAATATTAGTAGGAAAACGATAATGAAGGCAAAAATAAATCCAAAAGTAGTTGTAAGTATCGTATATATAACAGCGATGTTTATGGCTGCGATGGATGCAACGATTGTGAATGTAGCACTCCAAACGATAAGTAAAGAACTACAAGTGCCTCCATCTGCAATGGGGACGGTTAATGTTGGGTATTTAGTTAGCTTAGCTGTTTTCCTGCCGATTTCTGGTTGGTTAGGAGATCGCTTCGGTACGAAAAGGGTATTTTTAACCGCTCTTTTCGTATTTACAGCTGCGTCTGTATTATGTGGAATAGCAAACGATATTACTTCATTAAATATTTTTCGTATCATGCAAGGGGCTGGTGGGGGGCTTTTAACACCAGTTGGGATGGCGATGTTATTCCGAACATTTTCACCAGAGGAAAGACCGAAAATTTCACGGTTTATTGTGTTACCAATTGCTGTGGCACCAGCTATCGGACCAATTATTGGCGGTTTCTTTGTAGATCAAATGTCATGGCGCTGGGCATTTTATATTAATTTACCGTTTGGAATCGTAGCGTTACTATTCGGTCTACTATTTTTAAAAGAGCATATTGAAAAATCAGCTGGTCGCTTTGATTCTCTCGGTTTTGTTCTTTCAGCACCAGGATTCGCGATGCTTATCTATGCACTTAGTCAAGGGCCGTCAAAAGGCTGGGGTTCTTCAGATATTATAAGTACTGGAATAGCTGGGATTGTATTCATTATATTGTTCATCATTGTAGAACTTAGAGTAAAGCAACCGATGTTAGATTTACGCTTATTAAAGGAACCAGTATTTAGAAAAATGAGTCTTATTTCATTGTTTTCATCCGCTGGTTTACTAGGAATGTTATTTGTTTTTCCACTTATGTATCAAAATGTAATAGGAGTTTCCGCATTGGAATCAGGCCTTACGACATTCCCAGAGGCAATTGGGTTAATGATATCGTCACAGATTGTACCATGGTCATATAAGAAATTAGGAGCTCGAAAGGTAATTTCTATTGGATTAATTTGTACAGCGATTATCTTTGTTTTATTAAGTTTTGTAAATCACGATACGAACCCATGGCAAATTCGGGCATTATTGTTTGGTATCGGTATTTTCTTAGGTCAGTCTGTTGGAGCAGTTCAATTTTCGGCATTTAATAATATCACGCCACCTTCTATGGGGAGAGCGACTACTATATTCAATGTGCAAAACCGTATAGGTTCAGCGATTGGGGTTGCTGTTTTAGCTAGCATATTATCTGGATTTGGAAGTAATGAAATACAGAATAATGCACAGTCAGATTTCTTACCATATCAAGCTGCATTAATTGGATCTGCAATATTTTTACTTATAGCATTACTATTTTCTTTACGTATTTCTGATAAAGAAGTAATGTCAAAGAAGAAAGAAAAAATGTTATCTGTATCAAAAAAAGAGAAAGTACTAGTCAATGAATAACAATTTACGTAAGCTTTTTTAATGAAAATTAATATTCATTGTATAAAGGAGAGTTTACATGATAGAAAGTAAAGTTGTAGATTCTATTCCAACTTTGACTGAGAATGATTGTCAAATGTGGTGGGCAAGAATTTCAGATTTACAATCATGGCATTACAATTTACTAAACGATGTTGAACGAGAGAAAGCAAATTCATATCATCAATCGGCAGATCGTGCACGATTTATAATAGGTTGTGTAATTAGTAGAGTAGTTCTTGGAAAGATCCTTTCTATGTCGCCAGTTCAAGTACCGATTGATCGAATGTGCCCTGTATGTAAGTTACAACATGGTAGACCACAATTACCAGAAGGAATGCCGCAAATATCTGTTTCACATTCGGGTGAGTGGGTTGTTGTTGCATTTACAAAGTCTGCACTTGTTGGCGTTGATGTTGAACAAATGAATCCAAATGTAGATGTTATGAAAATGGCAGAGGGTGTATTAACAGACATTGAAATAGCACAAGTTATGAAATTACCTAATGAACAGAAAATAGAAGGTTTTTTAACATATTGGACTCGAAAAGAAGCAGTACTCAAAGCGACAGGTGAAGGACTAATGATTCCGCCAGTACATATTACTGTATCGGCTCCAAATGATCCTCCAAATTTGTTAGTTTTTAAGGATAGGCAAGAATTAGTAGAGAATACAATGATGGCAGATATAAGGCCGAGTGTAGATTATATGGCTTCAATTGCAATATTTAGTAAAGAAGTAACTGAAATTACACAGTTAGACGCAGTAGCGCTTTTAAATTATAAATAAGTTAAATAAAAAATCTTATAGAAGAGGTGTTCCTCATGTTAGTAGCGGAAAATAGAACAAATGAATTCACTTATAATGTACAAGCAATTAAAAATATTTTATTTTCTGGAGATACATCATCTATTCATGCCTTAGAAAAGCTTTTGAATGATACAGTCCAGTTTGATGTTCTCGAACAAGAGGTACTTGATAGACAGTACATCCCGAAAGAAGCAAAGAATTTCTTTGATAAAAACGGAACATTTCTTTACCGTGTATCCAATGTTAGTTATAAAGGAAAAGTGTTATCTGAAAATCTAATTTTTGCGGACACTTCGTTTTTACCAAATACAATTAAGAGTGAATTAGAGAGTGGAAATATTCCAGTTGAAAAACTTATAGAAAAGATGGAAGTAAGAAGAAACGTATTATACGAAGGATATCAGCCATCTGGGAATATTATTGAATTGTTTAATGGATGCTCTGTTACGGCGAATGTGTATCCAACTAGAAAATATCAAATTGTAAGTAACTGCAAATGTATATTTTATATTTGTGAAGTATATCATGCTGAGAATATAAAGGAATTACTTAAATAAAACAAGAAACCAGCCTATAACATGGCTGGTTTCTTGTTTATTTAACAGCTTCTTTTAACTCTTTACCTGCTTTAAATGCTGGAACTTTACCAGCAGCGATTTGAATTTCTTCGCCAGTTTGCGGGTTACGTCCTGTACGAGCAGATCTTTCGCGCACTTCAAAAGTTCCAAAGCCGATTAATTGAACTTTATCGCCAGATTGTAATGCAGTAGCAATTGTGTCAAATACGGATTGTACCGCTGCAGAAGCTTCCTTTTGAGAAATATCAGCAGATTGTGCCACATTTTTAACTAATTCTGTTTTGTTCATGTTTTCACCTCATAAAAAGTTTTTTAGAATGAATGTTTTAGTATAATGGATAGTATAGAGAAAGCTATTTATATGGTTAGAAAGAATACTATATAGTTATGTTAATTTCGTTGTAAGAGACTGAATCCCTGCTAATAATTAGGGATTAATTAAGAATTGATGTATAGAAAACGCCGTAATATGAGGATGAGGGGGAGTATATGAATGATTTTTCGTGAAAAGAATGAGAATGAAAGTATATTAATTCGTCAACATGATCATGGTTTTTTAGCTGGAGAGATTGCAAAGCATATAAAAGAAGATTTTTTTGAAGATGAAACATACTTAAAAGAGACAATTGATGCAATATACGAGCATGATAGAGGATGGATAGAACTTGATAAAGTACCAATTTTGAATGACGCTAAAAATATTCCATATACATTTATGGATTGTCCAAGTTCATTGCGCTTTGTTTTTTATACGATTGGTTTGAATGAAATTGAAGATTTAAATCCATACGGAGCATTACTTTGTAGTAAACATTTTTTATCATTTTCATTAAATTACGAAGACGAAGAAATGATGTCTTTTTATAAACATGAGTTGGAACGACAAAAAAGAATTTTGAAAACGTTAACAAAAGAACAGTTTGCGATGTTCGATAAACATTATAAATTATTAAAGTTTTGTGATGAACTTTCATTATATGTATGTATGAATAAACCTGGTGTAGAAAAGACAGATGAAATTGATTTATTTAAAGGTGGTTTTGAAGGAACAGAAATGTTTAATAGTAAGGAGGAGAAACCTATTCAAGCTGAATGGGTGGACGAGGAAACAATTCGGATTACACCGTTTCCATTTCAAACGGAATTTCATACGTATGTAAAGTATAAAACAATAAATAAACGTGAAATTGAAGGAAAAGGAATTGCAAAGGCTGATAGAGAATCGGAAATGGAGAAACAAACCATTCGTTTCATACAATAAGGAGGCGATCTCGATTGAAAGAGTACATGTTAAAACAGGTGGATTACCATGCTTGGGCTAATATACGGTTATTCAATCGACTAAAAGAATTACCAAGCTATGAGACAATCTTTAGCGAAAAAATACAGAGTGTATTTCCATCAATTAAGGATACTTTTGCGCATATTTATATTACAGATCAAGTGTGGTTACACATATTGCATGGTAAAAGTATGAATGAGGCAATACAAGACCGAGAAAATTTACGAAAACAAATCGAAACTAAATCGTTACATGAATTAGAAAAAATGTTTGAAAACATGGCAAATCAATATAAAGACTTTTTAATTACAATACAAGACGTGAATGCTGTATTTGTTATCGAGAATCCATATGCAGGGAAATTAGAAACTTCAATTTTAGAGTTAGTACAACATGTCGTAAATCATGGTACATATCATAGGGGAAATATAACAGCGATGATCCGTCAACTTGGTCATTCATCGACAATGACGGATTTTGTGCTATATTTACATATGGTTAAAAAGCAGGGGGAGTAATATAGTTTGTAAGAAGGAGAGGCTTTAATTGTAGAAGTCTCTCCTTCTATTTTATTTCGTATTAATGATAGATCGACTGATTAAAGTTTTGCTTTATTTCTTAAGAAGCTTTATTTTCTTGTAATTGCTTAGCGTATTGTACAGCCTTATATGCATTGACTCTACCGTTTTTCCAGTACGTACCTGTACCACTAATTTTATCAGTAGTAGACTCAATAATTTGGCGGATTTGTGTATTGCTATATCCTTGATTTGCTAAAAGAGCAGCGACTCCTGCAACATGAGGTGTTGCCATAGATGTACCACTTAATGATTGATACGTGCTTCCTTTATATGTGGAATATATATTTGAACCTGGTGCTGCAACATCTACCCAGCTACCATAAGTAGAAAATGAAGATTTCTTATCTGATTGATCTGTAGAAGCAACTGCAATCACTTCGCTGTAATAAGCAGGGTAATTAGCTTTTGTATTTCCAGCATTTCCAGCAGCTGCAACTATAACAGAACCTTTATTCCATGCATATTGAACGGCTTGTTGTAATGCAGTACCACCATTTGGAGCTCCTAAACTTAAACTAATTACTTTTGCACCCGAATCAGCAGCTTCTCGAATACCTTGCGCTACAGCATCAAGAGTCCCACTTCCTTGATTATCTAATACGCGGACAGCATAAATTGAAGTTTGTGGGGCAACACCAGCAATTCCGACACTGTTATTCGTAAGTGCTCCAGTAATTCCAGCGCAATGTGTACCATGACCATTACCATCATCAGATGTATTGTCGTTATCAACATAATCATGCCCGTAAATTACTTTCAAAGCCAAATCAGGGTGT
This sequence comes from Bolla brennus, assembly GCA_018250355.1. Classification (NCBI taxonomy): domain Eukaryota; kingdom Metazoa; phylum Arthropoda; class Insecta; order Lepidoptera; family Hesperiidae; genus Bolla; species Bolla brennus. Next base: position 5,684 of record DWRB01000039.1, on the reverse strand, counting down.
GAGCCTTGAACTCCTGTATCAATAATAGCTACTTTTACACCAGGATCACTTCGTTGGCTATCCCAAGCTTGTGGAGCTTGAATCTTTTGCAATCCATATTGATTTTTAAAATATGGGTCGTTTGGAGTCCAAAAGGCGTGAACGTAATAATTCGGTTCTGCATATTCTACATCTGGATTATTTTTATAACTCTTTATTTTTTCTTTTACAGTACCTTTCGAAAATTGAACGACTTCAAAACCTAACTTATCATCTTTAGATAAGACATTAGCTCCGACAGATTTATGAAAAGATTGCACATTACTTAAAGATGCATTTTGCTTGAACTTAACGATTAATTGGTTAGGAACGTAATCAGTAGATGATGTTTCAGCGCTTGAAGTATTCGTGTTAAAGAAGAAACCACCAATAATAAAAGATAAAACAGATAGGAAAACAATGATTTTGTTTTTCAAAAGATTTTTCCTCCCTTTTCTTGTATGAGTTTTTCAGCGACACTTTAATGTCGCATTCTTTTTCAACTATATAGTTAGACCATACGATTTATGACATTTATGTGAAAAACTTTTGGAGGAATAAAAAGGAGTAAACATTGATATAAATATATTTTTAATGAAAGTAATTAAGTAAAAGAGGGGATAAAAAAAGGAATGCTCATCATATATGAGTCATTCCTTTTTTCATAGATTAACTTGCCTGTTTTTTATGACTTTCTTTCAATTTCTCTGCTTGTAAAAAGCGATTCGTTTCAGCAACAACTATGCCACTTAAACCAATTAACCCTATTAAGTTTGGAATCGCCATAAGTCCATTTGCAATATCAGCAAATGTCCATACGATGCCTAGCTTTAAATTTGCACCTATAGCAATCATGACGATAAAGATTGCTTTATAATATTTAACAGCACCTTCTCCAAATAAATAAGCCACGCACTTCTCGCCGTAATACGACCATCCTAAAATAGTAGAGTAGGCAAATAATATAATTGCAATACCAAGAATCATACTACCAGCGGTGCCAAATACAGATTGGAACGCAAGTGTTGTTGCTTCAACGCCAGTTTTACCTGATTTCCATGCACCTGTAGTAATTAATACTAGCCCTGTAATGGTACATACAATAAACGTATCTAGAAAAGTACCAGTCATAGAAACTAAAGCTTGCTTTGCAGGTGAATCAGTTTTTGCCGCAGCTGCAGCAATAGGGGCACTCCCTAAACCAGCTTCGTTCGCAAATACACCGCGCGCCATTCCGATTTGAATTGCAGATGCAATTGTTGCGCCAATAAAACCACCAGCAGCTGCAGTCCCATTGAATGCGCCAGAAAAAATAAGTGAAAATGCTTCTGGAATTTGATCGTAGTGATAGAAAATAATAATAAGCCCAGCAATGATATAAAAGAAAGCTTTAATAGGAACGATGTATCCTGTCACTTTCCCGATTTTTTTCACACCGCCTAAAATAACAATGGCGATTAAAAACGACATGAATATACCAGTTAAAGCAGGGGGGAAAGAGAAATTAATTCGCATTGCCTCTGCTACTGAGTTAGATTGCACCATATTACCGATACCGAAAGAAGCAGTTGTGCCGAATATAGCGAATAAAACAGCAAGCCATTTCTTACCTAAACCACGTTCTAAATAGTACATTGGTCCACCTGAATATTCACCATTTTCATTACTAACACGGTATTTCACCGCAAGAATTGCTTCGGCATACTTTGTTGCCATACCGAACAAAGCAGTAATCCACATCCAAAAAATTGCACCGGGTCCACCGATTGTTACAGCAGTTGCAACACCGGCTATATTCCCCATACCAATCGTTGCCGCCATAGCTGTCATAAGTGCTTGGAAGTGGCTAATATCTCCAGAGGAAGATGTATCTTCTGATTTTTTAAAAGCTAGTTTGTGAGCGTATAATAGTTTACTAAACTGTAACCCTTTTAAACGCACTGTGAGAATGATACCAGTACCAACGAGTAGCAACAACGTTGGTAATCCCCACACATAGTGATTGATTTGTTCTAATACTGTACTTACTGTCTCCATCTGTATTCTCCTTTTTATGAAAAAATAAAAACCACTTCAAGTAAATGAAATGGTCTCTGGAGAAACAAGGGATAGAAAAATAAACCGATACAAATCGGCTTTTTCTTTCGCTTGTCTCTGTCCTTTTACCTGAGAGATTATCCGCTATAGTAGCGGATTTGCTCCTTCGGTGCTCGTTTTCCTCCGCGCTATATAAAGCGAGAGGGAGTCTCTCCAGAGATTCGTCCCCATGCAGTTCTACTTGTAACCAAGACCTGAGAGTTTCAAAGTTGATTCAGCAACTTTTTGCCCCGTCGGTAGATCAATAGACCTTCTCCTGAATGGTTCATCCGAATTATAAAATTAATAACTTATACGCATTGAATGTGTATAGAATCAATAAAAATATTATAGTTATACAATTAATGAAATGCAATCATTTTTTTATTTTAAAATAGTAAAGAATGCTATTTTTTCGAAAGTCCTAATTTATCCTCAACTTCAGTTAAGGTGGATAAAGCGATGACAATAAGTTGATCGGCAAGTTCTAAAGAGTGTTTAGCATTTTCAATTATTTCATTAGCTGGAGTAGAGCTATTGGCTCCAGTTATAATCAAATCTGCTGCATTTTTCATGAAGTCAGATGCGGTTTTAAATTTAGTTGTGAAATAGGTTAGTTGCTTTTGTATATGTACTTCTACTATGTTTTCTTCAATTTGTAGGGTGTCTATTTCTTTTATGATTGTTTCATATTGCTTTGAAACAGAAATCATTGTATTTAATAGTTTATTCCTGTCAACCGAATCTTCATTTATATTAATATCCTCCCAAGCACGCAACCAATCTTTCTCGATGATGTCATTATAATTTGTAGTTAACTCATCTATTTTAGGTTGCAGGTTAGTTTTGAATGTTTTTGTATCAATTGTTTCTACCGTGGCTTTTTTGTTATGATTTTTATCTATCATTGTGTAGAAAATCGTACTGGCAATGATAAATATAGAAATTACAACTGACCATTTTTTTGAAAATAAATTCCTCAATGAGTAACGCCTCCAAAGTTTTAAAATCTATTAATTATAATATATAATAATTGCGGTATTTATGATAGAGAATATAGTCTAAAATTGATTTTAATTATATTTTTTATATACATAAATAACTAAGATTAGTAAAATGATGAAAGTAATATGTGAGAAAAGAGGTTTTTAGTGAAAATGAATAGAAAAAAACTAGTTTCAAATATTTCAATGGCTATGTTATTAGTTGGATTATTTGCACTTATATATTTGGACAAAGAATCTACAATTGAAGATTTTCCAATACCAATGTCAGCAATCCATATTAAAGATGATAAGGAAGAGGAATATAAATATATAAGTGTAATACCTATTACAAAGGCAAGTGGATGGGAGCGCTTAGGGGAAAACGGGCATACTAATAGTTTTAAAAAAGGGGAGCGGAAGGTAACTGTATTACATTATCCGGGAGAACTTACGTATTATTTATTTGAACAAAAGGTGAATAAGGGAGATAAGATAAAGTTGTAATTCGTTAAGGGTTACATCTTTTCTTTTGATTCAGAATTATTTGAAATAAAATCAGATAGATGGTTTGATAGATGTAGTGATAAATATGATTAGTTCTATATGCACATAAAGAGTAATGAGGAGATTATAAAAATATTATGTAAACTAAAAATTGTAAGTAGAAGATAAATTATATCCTAAGGGGGAATTAAAAATGTTACTAAAAACAATCTACTGTAAAGTGGAAGAAGAGAAAAAGGACTTATTTTCAAAAGCACAAGAAAAATGGCTTGATATACAGCATCTAGATGGATTTCACGAGCAATTTGGTGGATGGTATGAGGATGAGGCATGTGTATTTACTTTATGGGAAGATAGAAGTGCGTATCAATCATTTATGAATGGTGCTCACGATACCATTTATTTAAATAGTAATCAAGAGGATACGTTTCTTTCAAGTGAAATTGAATTGTTTCAAACGTTGTATGATATAACTGATATGCCTATGAAAGACGTTGTTACAGATCGGTCATTTGTAAGAGTTGCAATTTGTGATGTAATGGCGGGAATGGAAAAGCAGTTTTTACATAAACAAGAAACAATTTGGAATAAAGGGATGGAAAATGCAAAAGGGATGTTAGGTGGAGTTGTTGGGAAGTCTTTAAAAACTGAAAATCGTTACATAGTGTTAACTTATTGGAAAGATGAAATGGCACATCAAAATTATGTAGAAGAGATTTTCCCTGAGTTGTATAAACTAGCTAATATTTATGAGGATTTAGAAGATATAAGAGGTAAACAAGCTGTATGTAAGGAAGAGTGGCTTGTATATTAAGTGTTCAAAACGTGCATAAATGAATGTATAATAAAGATATTTTCTTATAAAACGAGTAATTAATAGAAGACGTTATATACCCTTTCATGTTAATATATTTAAGTTATAATAGAAGGCTTACCCTTTTTGTATTGTACGGTAGAAGCAGTGTGAGCTTGAAATTTTGTTTAGAAAAGGATGTGCCTAATTTGCGTATCAATAAATTTATTAGTGAAGCTGGAAAAGCGTCTCGACGTGGAGCAGATAAATTAATTAATGAGAGAAGAGTAATTATTAACGGTAAGGTTGCAAAAATTGGTGACCAAGTAAATCCAGGTGATGATGTGCGCGTAAATGGAGAGCAACTTCGTATTGCTAGAGATCACGTATATATCGCTTTAAATAAACCAGTAGGTATTACATGTACGAGTGAAAAAGCTGTAAAAGGTAATATTATCGATTTAGTGAATCATCCATTACGAATTAGTCACATTGGACGTCTTGATAAAGACTCAGACGGTTTAATTTTATTAACGAATGATGGTGATATCGTTAATGAAATTTTACGTGCTGAAAACAAACATGAAAAAGAATATATCGTTTCAGTAGATAAGCCAATTACACCTGATTTTCTAGAGAAAATGGCAGATGGTGTGAAAATTTTAGGAACGAAAACGCTTCCTTGTGAAGTAACACAGTTATCAAAATATGAATTCCAAATTATTTTAACTCAAGGGTTGAATCGTCAAATTCGTCGTATGTGTGAAGCTTTAGGTTATCAAGTATACACGTTAAAGCGTACAAGAATTATGAATATAGAATTAAATAATTTACCTGTTGGACAGTGGAGAGATTTATCGAAGAAAGAGAAACGACGTCTATTTTCAGACTTAAATTACGAACCACAAGATTGGTAAAATTGAGAAGGGGAAACCGAAAATCTATTTTTGGTTTCTTTTTTTATTTAATAAAAAATCATTTTTAAACACTTGCAAAAATAAAATGAATAAGATATAGTAAATAACAATTAATGGATGTACTTTTAAAAGCAAAGAAAAGGACACGAGTTATTTTATCCGGCTATACAGAGAAGGAAGGAAAGCTGAGAACTTCCTAACGCAGAAAAATAACTTACCACCTTAGAGCTGCACTGGGGAAACTAAGTATCTAGTGCCGTGTAAGCGACGTTATCGCAAAAGAAGCCATTATGTTTTTTGTGATGGGAATCTGGGTGGAACCACGAATATAAGCATATTCGTCCCTAATTTTTAGGGATGAATATGCTTTTTTGCATTCAATTTCATAAT
>DWRB01000038.1:0-50586 GCA_018250355.1 Bolla brennus | reverse complement strand
TGCAAAGGCTGCAACTCTTTTTCTTGTGTTAATCCAGTGTACACCTGGCGTATATAAAAGTTTGTGGTGTTGTACATATTCTTAGCGTTATGACAAGATTCTTGAAAATAAGAATACATACGATGCCCTTTTTTAATCCAGATTTGAAGAGTTTTATAGTTTGACGGATTTTCCTTTTTCATTTTATTCACCTCCTTGTTAAGGATATTATAGCAAAAAGAGAACATATGTTTCTTCTTTTTTCTTGAAAATAAAATATTTCTTTCGAGAGGACTCCCACCACTTTCACTTACGTTTAGAGGTGGGAGTCCTCTCGAAAGGCATAATAGAATAATATTACTAGTGATTTGTTGTGAATTAACTATTTGCTAGGCAATCGGATGTTACGCCAGCTACCTACATCGCATTGACCGTATGTATTATCACCTACTGCTACCACCGTGCCATCTAATTTCAGACCGACCGTATGCGCACACCCCGCCGCTATCGCTACAATATCACGCCAATCGCTTACATTACATTGACCATACTCATTCCAGCCGACTGCCACCACGGTACCGTCTGATTTAAGTCCGATTGTATGATTCGTACCAGCCGCTATTGCCATAATATCTTTCCAGCTGCCTACATCGCATTGACCAAGTTTATTATTACCCACTGCCATCACTTTGCCATCCGATTTCAAACCAACAGTATGAAGATAACCTGCCGCCAACTCCACCATAGCACTCCATCCACTTACATTGCATTGGCCATATCGATTATTCCCCACAGTCGTCACTGTTCCGTCCATTTTAAGACCGACTGTATGCCAATCACCCGCCGTGACCGCCACAATATCTCTCCAGCTACTTATATTACATTCTCCTTCTTTATTTCGCCCCACTGCTATTACTGTGCCATCCGGTTTAAGGCCAATGGTACGACGCCATCCTACCGCAACCGATACAATATTATGCCATTCGTTTACATCACATTGATTATGCTTATTCCACCCCACCGCTTCCACAGTATTATCACTTTTCAGAGCGATTGTATGAGCATTACCCGTGTTCGTCGCCATATGAACATTGCCCGCTACGACTGCTTCAATATCACACCAACGGCTTACATTGCATTCTCCTTCTTTATTTCGCCCCACTGCCACAACTGTGCCATCCGATTTAAGAGCAACTGTATGCCCACGACCTGCCGCTATCGTACCTTTAGGCCAACGTTTCACATTTAATATCTCTTCGTAATTCATGTTTTACCTCCTTGCATATAAGCAACTGTATCCAAATAGATATTTTTATCTAATTTCATTATAAATGACCCGATTTTTTTTATAAATTTACTACTATAAAAGAAGCCTATTATTACTTCTTCAAAAAATAAAGAAAAAACCTCCAGTTTCAATACTAGAGGTTTTTTCTTTATTTTTTCAATCGTTCAATAAAATCGTTCAATTTATCAAGTGATTTCATATTCTGATTACAAGCTACACCATCTTTGCAAATATAGTTTCCCTTTTTAACGAACGTTCCTTGTATATCACCTTTAATTTCAACTAAAAACATTCCTACTTCTTCATGTCCATGACATAATGAACAAATGCTCTTTTTATTTAAACTTTGGAACGTTCCTTGCAGACCAACAAACTTATTTTTATCATTTTTCGCTATAATAAATTTCCTGCTTGACCCTTTATCAATCCAGCTTAAATAAGATAATTCTTTCATGTTCAGTTCTTCCATATCAGGAAGTTTTAATTTTTTCGCTTTAGGAAATAATTTTTTTAATGTTTGCGCTGTAACTTCCTGAAACGGAATGACATACGGATTTATTTTCATTAAAAACGATTCTGCATCTTCTCTATTTTGAACTGTTAATACCGTATCAATTAACTCTTTCTGTTCATCCGTTAAATTCTCAAATACATGTATTATCTTTTCAATCGCAAGTGATTTTAACGCTTGAATTACACCTCTATCATTTGCCATTGCATGCCCATTTGCTAAAATATAAGCTTGTGATTTTATAAAATTATATTGATCACTTCTAATAAAAACTTCCATCTTTATCACTCCATACAAATTGTTGATCTAGTCTTATTGTATACAATGATTCAGCTTTTTGATATGTAAAAGATAACTTAGAAATGAACATTACATACTTCGATTATGTTCTACCGCTTCATTTCCTGACAAAAGAAACCATCGTCTGTTTTCCATTCAGCATATAATACGTCTTCAAATTTAGTAATCCCTTTTTGCTTTATTTGTTTATAAAGCCACCCTTCATCAAAGCCCGCTTCCCTCAAATTATCTTTCACTACTTTTCCATCACTAATTAATGAAATTGGTAAGTATACTGGCTTATGTTTTAAACTTAAATCATTTATAGTGGGAGATTCATATTTGCTCTTTTTCAGAACGCTTATGTTTCCGTTAGGTTCCAATATCATATATTCAACTTCTCGAATTGAAAAAATATCTTTTTGTTGTCTTAGCATTTGTTGCAATTGGTTAATATCCAAATGATTCGATTTTAATTGCTCTCTGTCAATATGTCCATTTCGAATGATAATAGAAGGATATCCTTCAAAAAACCTTCTTGTTCCTCTTATTTTTTGTGTTATCACTTCTATTGTATAAATTAAAATTACCCAAACAAATACTGAATATAATATAGACCACACTTTAATTTTAGGATCATATATTGAATTTCCAACGAGCTCACCAAGGACGATAGCAGAAATAAAATCAAAGGGTGTTAACTGAGATATTTGTGTTTTCCCTAGTATTTTTGTAGCAATTAATAGAACAAAGAAACCAATTAAAAGCTCTATCGTTATTTGTCCAATATGATTCATAAATGTTCACCTTTCTGCTTTTCACTCAAATATTCTATTTAATAAAAAAACGGCACATTTTTCTATTATCTTTCCCATTCATACGCAATATATCCGATACATACAAAGCAAAAAGAGTCTAGTTCAAAATAATATTTGAACTAGACTCTTTTATCTTCATTTAGAATACACGATTTTTTTAATCGTTTCTCCGGAAAGAAAATACTCCTCTGCAAGTTGATGAATGGCCATTCCACTTTTAAACGCTTCTTTAATTGCTTTATTTCTTTCATCTAGTTGTTTTCTTCCTCCAGATCTTGTACCCCATTTATAATGTTCCGTTTCTTGTTTTGGAATGTAAATTGTTTCACCTTGTATATATTTTTGAATTTCAGCAATTAAACTCTCTGGTAAAACCGTCGCAGCTTTAACGTATTTCATTTCTGCTCGCCCCTTATTTTTTATGGTTCATTTCAATAAGGTGCAAAGCCAAATATAAAAAATGATACGAGCTCATTTAGGCGATTGTATATTACTTGTCTACCTCACGCAAAGTATCGCCATTTCCATACTTGGCTTTGCATGAGACGTTGCAGTGTCCGGCAATTGAATTGTAATCGCCATATAAACACCTCCTAATATACCTTTTGCATTTTATTATATGATAAATTCCTTCCCCTTGCATCCACATCCTTTTTAAAGCATGAAATTACTTAGTTTGATATAATACTTTTTAGTCCAATCCAAAAATATAGTGAGGTTACTTTATGAAAAAGAAAATAATCATTACAATCGTTACATTATTCATTATTACTGTAGCATTATTTGGAACATACAAATTAATGAACGCAAGAAGTTTTCAATTGTTTGGAGATTTAACAAACCGAGTAGAAACAAATGAAAAAGTAATTGCTTTAACTTTTGATGATGGTCCTACGAACAATGTAAAACAAATATTACCACTACTAGATACATACAATGCAAAAGCTACTTTCTTTTTAATCGGAAATGAATTAGAAAAAAATCTATCGTTAGGAGAAGCTATCGTACAATCTGGACACCAACTTGGAAACCATACATATTCTCATAACAGAATGGTTTTTAAAACACCTTCTTTTATTAAAGAAGAAATAGAAAAAACGAATTCATTAATCCGCCAAACGGGATTTACAGACACAATTGACTTTAGACCACCAAACGGAAAAAAGCTAATTGGTCTGCCCTATTATTTAAATAAAAACAATATCGAAACAATTACATGGGATCTTGAACCTGATACTTTTTATAGATTTGCTGCTGATAAAATTGAATATGTTAATAAAAATGTACAACCAGGTTCTATCATTTTATTGCACTCTATGTATGATGAGTCTAATGAAAATTTACAGACCATCGAAGGTATTTTAGATTCTTTATCTAAAAAGGGCTATCAGTTCGTAACAGTAAACGAACTGCAAAAAAGAGCAAAGTAAAAAGGTAGCGTATCATAGAACGATACGCTACCTTTCTTTTTAAATAATGCCAAGTACATTTAAGAATACGATAATAATCGCAATTGGTGCGATAAAGCGAAGTAAGAATAACCATAATACGAACAGTTTATAGCCTTTATTTTTACTTACACCAAGCTCTTTCATTAATACATCTTTCTTCATTTTTAAAGGAACAAAGATAGAAACTAATAAAACACCAAGTGGCATTAGTACGTTACTCACTGCATAGTCCGCTAAATCAAAGATTGTCTTTCCGAAAATTTTCAAATCACCTAATATACCAAATGATAATGCTGATGGTACCCCAACAACGAAGATTAATAACCCTACGATTAAGGCCGTTTTTTCACGTTTGCCTTTACCTTTTGATGTTAACGACGCAACACTAATTTCTAGCATAGAAATAGCAGATGTAATCGTTGCGAAGAAGAACAGCAATAAGAAAATAACGAAGAACATTTTTCCGAACGCCATTTTACTGAAAATAGCAGGTAATACGATAAATAATAATCCTGGTCCTTGAGATGGTTCTAATCCAAATGCAAATACAACTGGGAAAATTGCAAGTCCTGCAAGTAATGTAATTACTAATGTTAAAGCTACGATAGAAAATGCTGAACGCGGTAAACTTTCTTCCTTCGGTAAGTATGAACTATATGTTACCATTACTGCTACACCGACCGATAATGAGAAGAACGATTGACCCATCGCATATAAAATAACTTCTGATGTTACATGTGAGAAATCAGGTTGTAAGAAGAAACGAACTCCTTCTCCCGCGCCGTCTAATGTAAGAGCACGAACAATTAATACAAAGAATAAAACGAATAGCGCTGGCATGAAATATTTATTTACTTTTTCAACACCGTTTTGTACGCCTTTACTTACGATAAAAATAGTAATAAGAATGAATAATAACTGTGCTCCTACTGCTAAATAAGGATTGGAAATGATTTCACCAAACGTAGCTTCGTATGCGCCATTTCCTTCCCATAGTCTACCTGTAATTGCATTCCATAAGTATAATAAAATCCATCCCCCTACAACACTGTAGAAAGAAAGTAATATGAAACAAGTTACAATCCCTAATTTCCCTAACCATGGCCATACTGTTTTTGGTGCGATTTCTCTATATGCATCAACAGCCTCTTTTTGTGTACTTCTTCCGATAACAAATTCAGCTAATAATAGCGGTAAACCAATTAATAATGTGAAACCGATGAAAATAAGGAAGAACGCCCCGCCTCCTCCGATGCCGGCCATATATGGGAATTTCCAAATCGCCCCAAGACCAATTGCTGAACCTGCTGCAGCTAATACGAAACCTAATTTCGATGTCCATTGCTGTGAATTCATTTGTTAATCTCCTCTCTGTCTCTTTTTCTTTGTTTCAGTTCAGTATTTATATTGTTCTATCCATACTCTTTTCTAATACGTTCACTTCCTCCCTAATCATAAAAAAACGCCCCTACGTAAATACGTAGGGACGACAAAAATATCGCGGTACCACCCTAGTTATGAAGATACAACAAAGTTAGGACCTAAATAAAAAACGTCCCTACGCAAATACGTAGGGACGATAAATTATCGCGGTACCACCCTAGTTATGAAGCCACAACAAAGTTAGGACCTAAATAAAAAACGTCCCTACGTAAATACGTAGGGACGATAAATATCGCGGTACCACCCTAGTTGTGAAACAATCTTCACCACTTTATTTGATAACGGTATAAACTACCGTCTTTCATTTCCTCATAATGTGAGATTTATGAAAGATGCTCCAGGACGAACTTCATGAATAATCTATATACTGATTCACACCAACCATCAGCTCTCTGAAATAGGGAGATATTCACTACTATACCCTTTCATTGCCCAAATATTATTTTCCGAATTGATTACTATCATTTTTATCACACATTAAAAATAGTGTCAACTTATATTTTGAATTTTTATGTATTACATTCTATTTAAAAATGTAAAATATGACTTTTAAATGAATAATATTAGAATATTTATGTGCCATACTATATTAACTTCTCTAACAGGTTTATAGTAGTATACGATAAATGCAAGACAGCACGAGTAGGAGGAAAGAATTTTGTCTACTTCAAAAGTTTTAAAAGGTACTGCTTTATTAAGTGGTGCAACAATGATTTCACGTATATTAGGTTTTATATACTTCTTCCCTTTTCAACTATTAGTCGGAACACAAGGGGTCGCTTTATATGGATATGCATATTCTTGGTACGGTATTTTATTAAGCTTCTCAACTGCCGGTATTCCTATTGCCGTTTCCAAATTTGTTGCAAAGCATAATGCGCTTGGTGATTATAGTACAAGCAAAAAATTATACAACTCGAGTGTAAAATTAATGTTGTTTATGGGCTTTTTAGGGTTTTTAACTTTATTTATTGGAGCACCGTACATATCACAATTTATTATTCGCTCGAAAACGCCAGATCCACAATTTATCGCCGATGTAACACTTACGATGCGAGCATTAAGTTTCGCGCTTATTATCGTACCAGCTATGAGTGTTACACGTGGTTATTTCCAAGGTTTTCAACATATGAAACCAAGTGCCGTGTCTCAAGTCGTAGAACAAATTGCGCGCGTTGTTTTCATTTTAGTTGGTAGTTTTATCGTCTCAAAACTATTAGGGGGTTCAGTCGCCTCTTCTGTTGCAGTTGCTACGTTTGGCGCTGTTATCGGGGCACTTGCCAGCGTTTCGATTTTAATGATGTACTGGAAAAAATATAATAGATTAAAGCCTCCCGAAGGCGAATTAAAGTCCAGGGCGTCGAATATCCCATTAAAAAATATTTATATAGAATTACTTCGATATGCAATCCCAATTGTATTTGTCGGCATTGCCATTCCGCTCTATACGTTAGTAGATCAATATACTGTAGCTGATGTCCTTAGAGCGATGGGAGAGCCGTTAGAAACAGCGAATGCAGTATTCGCTTATATAACGAACTATGCCCAAAAGTTAATTATGATTCCAGCTTCACTTGCAACTGGATTCTCATTAACGATCATTCCAGCTATAACGAAATCTTATACAAGTGGGAAACTAGAAGAATTACAAGAACAAATTGCAAAGATATTTCAAGTCTTGTTATTCTTCACTATCCCAGCTGCATTCGGTCTTGCTAGCATCGCTTACGATGCATTCCGTATGGTTTATGTAAATCCTGAAATTGCACTTGGTGGATCACAATATTTAATTTCATTTGCACCTTCTGCTATATTAAGTGCGATTTTCACAGTTTCAGCAGCTATTTTACAAGGAATCGATTATCAAAGAAAAACGATGATCGCTTTCTCAGTCGGTATTCTCGTTAAAGTTTTAGTAAATACACCACTCTTACATTTGTTTGGTGGACACGGTGCTGTACTTGGAACAATTCTTGGATACCTCGTTTCAAATGTTATTATGTTGTACTGCATCATTAAGTTTGCGAAATTTAAAATGGGTGAAACAGCAAAAACAGTACTTCTTATTACAATTTACTCCGCAGCAATGTCTGCTGTTGTAATTGCATTAAAAGTAATTTTAAAATGGTTAATTCCTGGACAATCTTATATGGAATCACTTCTCATTGTTGTTATATGCGGCGCCGCTGGAGGAATTGTCTACCTTTTATTCGTCCTAACGAGCGGACTTGCTTCACATATTCTCGGTGATAGAATTCAGCGATTGCCCGTACTAGGTAAATTAATTAAATAAAAAGAAGGGATGTAACACATTGTTACATCTCTTCTTTTTTACTTCGCGTATTGAATATGTTTTTGTTGTTCCGCAATATGTAATTTTGGCGCATGGTGTTCTACTAAATGTAATAGCTCTTCAATTAACACTTCTAACTCCTGTACACTATACTCGGGTTTCCCTATTAACGTATTTGCCATTCGCTCGTTTAGATTTTCTGGCTTAATACTCATTCGTTCCACATTATATGACATCCACTTAAACGCTGGATGATGTACATACATTTTATTCAAACCAAATAAGACCCCAAATATATTTCTTTGCACTTCACAAATAACATCATATAGCATAAGCCAATCTTTTCGTTTTAAAAGCGCCTCTCGATTATGCCAGCGATTGCTTAACCAAAGATTTTCTGAAATCATCCGTTTCGCTAGATCTTCTGGATATGCTACCACTTTCTCTTTTAATTCATGTACTTTCTCTTCTCCATACAAACTAACACCATCATGAACGGATGATACGATACATTGTTTTTCATAACTTATCTCATATTGAACCACCACATCCGAAATAACTTTCTCTACTGTTTCAGTTAAAAAGTTACTAATCTCTAATTTAATTCCCTCTTTTGTCAAATACGTTTCCGACCATTCCTCTTCCTCGTAAGGATAATATGACAAAATTGTTCCACCAATATGATTAATAGGCCCTTTACGATCCTCGTCCTCTGGTGGTGCTGACCATAAAATATGTAATTCTATATCTGAATGTTCATCTTCTAACTTTCTAGCTACTGAACCCGCTAAAATAATAGCTTCGATCTTCGGATTTCTCCTATAAATCTCCGATATTTCTATCGCTTTCTCTTTTAATCCCACTTCATTTCCCCCTATAATCGCAGTACACCCTTAATTTTCATTTATCTATTTCGATATCACGTATTTTATTCCCTTTTCAAATTCCCACTAAATCCTATTTCTACCCAATAACGTTGAACAATTTCCCCAGTATGAGAAGAAACTACTTCATTTTCTAACATACCGCCAACCTTTTGAATCGTTTTAGCCGAAGCAATGTTAACTTTATCGCAAGTTATTAACACTTTCTGCAATTCTAATTTTTGTGCTTCACCTAATGCAAGTTGTAACTGTTTCGTAGCATAACCTTGGCGACGTTTATTCGGATGAACACTATATCCAATATGACCGCTTTCCCGCAATAATTCTTCGTTTAATCGTTGTCGAATATTCACAAAACCTATAAGTTCCCCTTTTTCAAAGCTTAAAAATTGGCTAGACGGCACTCGATTACCTTGTAAGTTTTCTCCCACTTCTTGTATACTCACTTTTTCAAACCATTCATCGAGAGAATCAAAATTTTGTAAAGAGCTACTGCCGTGTGGTTGTTCCTCAGCATGTAAAAATGCCTCCCGATACTCCATAATTTGTTCGCTAAATTCATTTGACGGTTTTACTAGTTTCATTGTGTTTCTCCTCTCTTAATAACCTATAACAAACCCCTTAATAGCGCCAGTTCACCATTAAGGGGTTTCTATCATTTTTATTCAAATAATCCCATACTCAAATAACGCTCACCTGTATCAGGTGCAATACATAAAACTTTTTTACCAGCGCCTAATCTTTTTGCTATCATAATTGCTGCGTAAACAGAAGCTCCTGAAGACGGCCCAACTAATAAACCTTCTTGTCTTGCTAAGTTTCTCATTGTCGTTAATGCCTCTTCGTCTGCAATTTGAAGAATTTCGTTATACACGTCTGTATTTAAATTTTTCGGGATAAACCCTGGACTTGTTCCTACTAGTTTATGAGGACCTGGAACACCGCCTGATAAAACGGGGGATCCTTTCGGTTCTACTACTGCAATATATAAGTTTGGTAGTTTCTCTTTTAATGTTTCCCCAGTCCCTGTAATAGTCCCACCAGTTCCAGCCGTTGCTACGAATGCATCAAGGTCGCCATCCATTTGTTCATAAATTTCAAGTGCAGTCGTATAACGATGAATATTCGGGTTTGCTGGATTTTCAAATTGTTGCGGAATAAAACTATTTGGTATTTGCTTTTGCAGTTCTAGCGCCTTCGCAATTGCTCCCGGCATTCTTTGGTCTGCCGGTGTTAAAACTACTTCTGCGCCGTATGCTTTCAATAAATTTATACGCTCTTTTGACATATTGTCTGGCATAATTAAAATCGCTTTATACCCTTTCGCAGCTGCATTCATCGCTAAGCCTATTCCTGTATTTCCACTTGTCGGTTCAATAATTGTATCTCCTGGTTTGATGAGACCATTCTCTTCTGCAACATGCAGTAAATTATAGGCAGCACGGTCTTTCACACTGCGTGACGGATTAAACATTTCTAGTTTTACATACACATCTGCTGCGTCTTCTGGAATAAATTTAGATAATCGGACGACAGGTGTATCTCCTATTAATTCTGTAACACTTTCACATAATTTCATAGTGCATCCCCTATTCTATCGTTTTCTTATCACTTGGTAATAACCAAGAAGTAAGTCCAATTAATGGTAGACAACTACATAGTAACATAATGAATTGTAGACTATATATGTCCGCCAATTTCCCAAGAACTACAGATCCTAAAGCTCCGAGTCCAAACGCAAGCCCTACAATTAACCCAGATACCATCCCTACTTTTCCAGGAACAAGCTCTTGCGCATAAACAACAATTACACTAAAACTACTTGAACTAATAAAACCGATACATAAAAATAGCGGTACGACCCACACGAGTGAAACGTGAGGTAATAAAAGGGCAAGTGGCGCCGAACCTATCATTGAAAATACAATAATTGTTTTCTTTCCAAATCGATCTGCTAACGGTCCACCAAAGAAAGTTCCTAATACACCGGCAATCATAAATGCGAATACGAAATACTGAGCATTTTTTATAGATAAACCGTAATGTTCAATTAAGTAAAATTGATAAAAATTCCCGATACCGGCACCGTACCAAGAACGTACAAAAGTAAGAAAAACAAGAAGTAGAATAACAAATTTAATATGTGTACTTACAATCGCATTTTCCGCCTCAAGTGCAGCCCTCTTTTTTCTTCTCACAGCGCCAGTTGCTAATTCATTCCTATACCAATTTGATACGAAAATTAATAATACAATTCCTACTGCTGCAAATGCGGTAAAACCTAAAGACCCAATTTGGCCAAGCGGAACGAAAATTAGCGCTGTAAAAATAGGAGCTAGAGAATTCCCTGTATTTCCTCCCACTTGATAAATCGCTTGCGCTAAACCTCGTTTTGCACCGGCTGCCATATAAGCAACACGAGCACCTTCTGGATGAAAGACTGCGGAACCTAATCCGATAAATAAAACAGAAATAATAACAATAATAAAGTTCGGTGCAAATGCAAGTCCGATCATCCCAAGCATACTCGAAAACATACCGAGCGGTAATAAAAATGGTGATGGCTTCTTATCTGAATACATACCAAAGACCGGCTGCATGATCGATGACGTCATATTTAATGCAAACGCAATCCACCCTACTTGCATATAGGATAAATTCATCGTTTTTTCCAAAATAGGAAACAATGCCGGCACGACTGCTTGCATCGAGTCATTTAAAAAGTGACCGAAACTAATCGCAAATAGTATTCGATATATCGTCGGTGTTTCAACAGTGTTTTTTTGCGAAACTGCCTGCATACGTGTATTTCTCCTTCCTGTACAAAATATATATTTATTACAGTAGGTGTAATAAATTCTGACTTTTGAAACATTTCTATTCTATACTGGTTTCATTTCTTTTTCCAGAAATATCACTTTTTACATAATATATTTTTTCTATACGTTTTATCGGATTTATTTATGGAAATTTTCTATATTTTCTTTTATACTAGGACAGAGATGAAGGGAAGGATGACAACTATGAAGAAAAAAACTAAAGGAATCGTTGCACTCTCAATCACATTATCTATGTTTTTAACAGCATGTGGTCAAAAACAAGAGGCAACAACTACCGGAGAAAAGAAAAAAGAATCTTCAAAACAAGTTTTAAACATTGTAGAAGCTGGGGAAATTTCTACACTTGATTCGTCTATCGCAACTGACGGATTTTCTTACGCTGCATTAAACAATGTAATGGAAGGATTATATATGCCTGGTCCTGACAATAAACCTGTTCCCGCGGCAGCTGAATCATACAAACTGAGCGAAGATGGAAAAACATATACATTCACATTACACGATTCAAAATGGTCAAATGGTGATCCAGTGACTGCTCATGATTTTGAATATGCATGGAAGCGTGCTATAAATCCAGAAACTGCTTCTGAATACGCACATATTATGTTCGATATTAAAAACGCTGAAAAAATAAATAAAAAAGAATTACCAATTGATTCATTTGGTGTAAAGGCGATTGATAATAAAACGCTTGAAGTACAGTTAGAACACCCTGTTCCATACTTTTTAGGGTTAATGGGATTTGCAACATTTTATCCTCAAAATCAAAAAGTAGTAGAAACACAAGGAAAAAATTACGGACTTGAAGCTGCAAATGTAGTGTATAACGGGCCGTTTCAATTAAGTGAATGGAAACATGATACAAGTTATAAAATGACAAAAAACCCGAACTACTGGGATAATAAAAATGTGAAATTAAATGAAATTAATGTAAATATCGTAAAAGATACTTCAACAGCCGTTAATTTATTTGAAGGCAAACAAGTAGACCGAATTACGATTAATTCGGAGTTTGTTGATAAATATCAAAAAGATCCGAGCTTAAAGAAAATGGAACGTCCTTCTATGACATTTTTCCGATTTAGCCAAAAGAATCCTTTATTAGCAAACAAAAACGCTCGAAAAGCTATTTCGCTCGCTTTTGATAAACAAGGCATCGCAACAACGATTTTAAATAATGGTTCTATACCTGCGAATGCATTCGTTCCGAAAGGATTCGTAAAAGGACCTGATAATAAAGATTTTCGCAGTACAAGTAATGTAAAAGTAGAAACAAATGTGAAAGAAGCTAAAACACTATGGGAAACTGCGAAAAAAGAAACAAATTTACAAAATGCTTCTCTTTCAATCATAACAACTGATGAGTCTAACGATAAAAAAATTAGTGAATTTTTAAAAGGTGAACTGGAGAAAAACTTACCCGGATTAAAAATCACATTACAGCCTCTTCCAGTAAAAGCATTTTTAGATCGTGAAGGAAATGGTGACTATGACATTTCACTTTCTACATGGGGACCAGATTATCCTGATCCTACAACATTCTTAAATATGTTTGTCACTGACGGACCATTTAATAAAATGAGCTATTCAAATAAACAATACGACGAATTAATTGAGAAAACGAGCTCTACTTTAGCAACTGATTTACCAGCACGTTGGAAAGCGTTCCAAGATGCAGAGAAAATCTTACTGGAAGACGATGCAGCTATCGCTCCAATCTTCCAATCAGGACTTGTATATTTAGAACGTCCAACAGTAAAAGATGTTGTCATTCGTCCATTTGCAGGAATTTATTCTTATAAATGGGCCTCTATTACAGAATAAGAAAAAGGCGATCCTAACATATATTAGGATCGCCTTTTTTATTAAATCGCAAAACGCTTATACTTTTCGTAATCACTCGTCTTACATTCTACTTCTAGTTTCGTACCTTCGTTTTCATAACTCGTAGATAAAACGTGCGCATGATTATTGAAATAAGAAACTACCTGTCCTTGATCATACGGAATTAACATTTCACACTTCGTATACTCTTTATAAATGTGTGAGCGAATCATTTCTACAAGCTCTTCTATTCCAACATGTTTCTTCGCTGATAAATAAACGCGGTCTTCTTGTACTTTCGGAATTTCAACATCTACCATATCCGATTTATTATAAGCATAAATGGTTGGAATATTTTCTACTCCAATTTTCTTTAACGTTTCATTTGTAATATCAATTAATTGTTCATAATTTGGATTTGCGTAATCTACAACGTGAATAAGTAAGTCTGCTTCCGCTACTTCTTCCAATGTTGAACGGAAAGCTTTCACAAGGTGATGCGGTAATTTACTTACAAACCCAACTGTATCCGTTAATAAAAATGATTTGTTATCTGGCAAATCAATATTTCGCACAGATGTTTCTAACGTCGCGAATAACATATCTTTTTCAAATACTTGTTTTTCTTCAGTACCATTATAAATTTCAAGCATTGCATTCATCGTCGTTGACTTTCCTGCGTTCGTATAACCTACTAAAGCTACAACAGGTACTTCATTTTTCTTACGTTGCTTTCGCTGCGTTTGACGCTGTGCAACAAGTGCTTCTAGGTCTTTATTTAAAACTGAAATTTGTTCTTCAATTTTACGACGATCTAACTCTAATTTCTTCTCACCGACACCTTTATTTTTCGTACCAACGCCGCCGCTCTGTCTTCCTAACGATTCACGAAGACCGATTAAACGTGGCATCATATACTGAAGATGCGCTACCTCTACTTGCAACTGCGCTTCTTTCGTTTTCGCACGTTGCGCAAAAATATCTAAAATTAATATGGTACGGTCAATTACTTTACAATCTAAATCCGCTTCTAAATTTCGAATTTGAGAAGGGGATAATTCGTCATTAAAGATTACCATATTCGCATCTACTTCATTTACATAGGCTGCTACTTCTTCAATCTTTCCTTTTCCAATATAATGTGACGGATTTACTCGTTGTAAATTTTGTGTCACTTGTCCGATTACCTCTACATCACAAGCTTCTGCAAGGTTTGTTAGCTCTTCCATTGAATATGCAAAATCATCTTCATTACCTAAATTTACTCCAACTAGAACTGCTCTTTGTAATAATTCTTCCATATATTTATTCCTCCATTTCGATTACGTAAAATAAAAAACACAGGTTACTGCCTGTGTTTTCGTAAACGGATAAGGGTTCACCAAAGAAATAGAAGAAAGTTATACTTTCATCCTATCTCATAGTCAAAAAGTCCCAAGATCATATACGCATCCACAATAAGTGTTCACCTATACAATCCCATTCTATTTATAAAGGCAAAACAAAAAGAGGGCGTATTCGTCCCTCCCTCTTTTTCACATATAAGCTTAATAAAGGGTTCCTTTAAAATAGGCAGACCAATCCCGTTCACTCTGCACACAGACAGAGCCTTTGAGCGCTATTCAATTATTGGCACAAAGTATTGAGACGTAATCTGATTAAGATCAAAGGAAGCCCCTCCGTTCATTTTAAGTTACATAAAGTGTAGCATAAGTAATTCGCTTTCACAAGATTAAACCACCTATAGAAATAGAAAGAAAATCCTTATATATTTACTTTAATCGTCATTTTTTGCGCATTCTTCTTACAATAAAAATCACAAGAGCTACTATCAGTAACAGACCTACAGAAAGAGTAACAACTTGCCACCAACTGAAACCGTTCAACATGTCACCTTTTAAATTGACTTTCTTCGTTGGAACAGATTCTTTTGCAAATTGACTTAAAGCCAATTTGTCCGCCCCTGCCTCATCTAATCTCTTCGTTCCATTGCACATAGATGTCTCTAACTTTCCTTCTCCTCTATTAAAAGCAAAGACTAAATACTCTCCTCCCTCCCCAAAAGGAAACGTACAGCTACTAAAACTTGTATATATAATAATTTGCGAAGAGCTTGTCCCTTTCCAAATTTTCTTCACTTCAAATAATATTTCCATTTTTCCGTCCTTCTCTTGAACTTCTAATACCTTACCTTCAAACACTACATCAGTTTTTTGTAACCTCTCTTCTGGTGATGCTTTCATACACTCACAAGCGTAAGACCTCTCTGGTAAAATAAAAAAGTAAAGCTACAAATTAAAACAAAAGACAATACATATACGATTCTTTTCAAGAATCTCAAACCCCTTCATGATCAATTTTAGAAGCTTTCCGTATATTATTTGGACATTCCTTTTTAAATACCTTTTATTTTAATTATAATATATTAATTTATTGATGAATAAATCTCGTATTACTGCAATTATGTTCCAAATCAAATATTATCTACTAACGATTTAGAGAAAATGATTGATACGAATGATGAATAGCGACACACTTTTACTATATGGATTTAGTGGTGGCCTTACACATTTAGGACTTATTATAAAGTGGGATTTAAACTAACATTTTTCTTTTATACAACTAACTACAAAAAAGCTGCATGCAAAGATTGGTTACCTTCCTTTGAACGCAGCTTCTTTTATCTTAATTTTATTTATCCCGCATTAATGGGCAGTAAGACCCACACTAATTAAAGTTTCACTTTACCTGTCCGAGCCCATATCACAACAGGAATCAGCATGAAAGCTAAAACTCCTCCAGCTAATGACAATGCCGCATAACTTGAATTTGCTACTACCATACCTGACATCGCTCCGCCTGAAGCCCCAGCTAGCGCAATTAACACATCTATCTTCCCTTGCGTTTTTGCACGTGTGGAAGGTATAGTTGCATCAACAATTTGAGCCGTACCACTTATTAAACCGAGGTTCCATCCTAATCCAAGTAAAGATAAAGCAACAATTAATAGTATTAAAGAATCACTCGGCGCGATTGCAGCTATGACACCTGCTGCTAGTAAAATTACTCCGCCAGCTATACTCATCGTAGTTCTTCCAATTTTATCAATTAACATTCCTGTAACGAGAGATGGAAGATACATTGCACCTACATGAAAACCTATCACAAGGCCTACTGCACTTAATCCATGACCATGGTGTCCCATATGAACTGGTGTCATCGTCATAATCGCAACCATCACGATTTGTGTAAGTATCATTACGATAGCTCCAACAGTAATACCTCGTTTGTTTTCTGTCGCTTCTTCTGTTACTGTTTGCCCTTTATATGTATGTTCTTGTTTATATGTTTCTATCATATTTGCAATAAGTAACGGATCTGGACGAAGCATAACAAATAGGACAATACCCGCAAGTATAAATGCAGCTGCTGATAATATGAACGGACCAGCAAGTTCAGGAATTCCAATTGAATGAGCGAATCTTCCCATTACTCCGACTAAATTTGGACCTGCGACTGCACCAAAAGTCGTCATTACCATCGTAATACTAATAGCAGTTGCTCTTTGCTTCTTATTCGCTAAATCGGTTCCAGCATAACGTGCTTGTAAATTCGTAGCTGTGCCCGCGCCATATATAAGTAAAGAAACTAGTAAAAGAATAATACTATTTGTTAAAGCTGCCATCACAACTCCAATAGCCCCTAACCCGCCTACTATAAAACCTCCTGCAAGCCCTATACGGCGACCATACTTTTGCGATAACTTCCCAACAAAGAAAGCCGCTACCGCAGATCCCATTGTAAACATAGCAGCTGGTAACCCTGCATATGCATCTGTCCCAAGCATTTGCTGCGCAAGAAGTGCACCTACTGTAATTCCAGCTGCTAACCCTGCTCCGCCGAACATTTGTGAAATACTTACGATTATTAATGTTCGCTTGTATAATTTTTGTTGCTCTTCTTCTGTATACATACGATTACTTTTTAAAGCCCCCGCCTTCTCCAACAATTCCTCATCCTCCCTTTAAAACTAAACCCTCTTGTTAATGTACTATGTTTAACGTTACATATTCAATGGCATTTCCCATTCTTCTCTTTCATTCTAAAAAACTCTCTAACCAAATTCGTCTTCTCTCATGCTATGTTAAAAATACTACTACTCACAATATGCAAGGAGAAAACAATAAAAAAAACAGGCTACTATTAGCCTGTTTTTTTTACACTTCCTCTACCACTCTTTCCCTTCTCTTTTTACTCAAAGTCGTTCCTTCCCAAAATAACAAACTTACTAAAGCACAAACTAAAATAATTGGTACACTCGCTTTATATAAATCTGTAAAACTCATCGCCATCTGATTCTTAGCATAATGATTCACGTCATCTGAAAATGCGAGTACCTCTTTCTTTACAATTTCCTCTTGCTTTTCAACTTCCTTTATCACTTGATTCATAACTTCTTCTCTTTTTATATCTCTATATTCTACTGGGATAGCATTTAATACTTCATCCACTTTTTGTTGAATTAATTCGTCTTTTTTCTCTTTATTTAACCCTACAAATGTTTCAGCTTGCTGCTTTTCTATATTTTTTTCTATACTTTGATTCTCTATTTTTTCTTTTGCTATTTGTAATACCTCAGCTTGCTGAGCACGATTCACATGAATATTGCTCACTTTTTCTTCTGCATAACGATATACATTCTCTTTATTTACAGATAAATTGTGAGTTAAGTTAGATACAAATATTGCGACCGCTAATACAATTCCTACTTGCCGCAACATCGATACAACACTTTGAGAAGCAGTTAATAATTCCCCTTCAAACGAAGACGCACTTAAAACTGTAATTGGCCCTACTACTAAACCATATCCAACACCTAATATCATACATGGAATAATAATTTCTATATTTGTTGAATTAACAGCAATCATTTGCAACCAATAATAAGAGAAACCCATAACAAGAAAGCCTGACAAAATAATAGTTACTTTTCCGAGTTTTTTAATTAAAGTTGCTGCAACTGGTGAGACAAAAAATATCATTGCTGAAATAGGTGTCACTAAAAAAGCTGCTTCAATTTCCGTTCGGCCTTGTATTTTCGTCAAGAACGTCGGAAGCAATACAGTAACTCCAATTAAAAATAAATTACTTAATATGACAACGATAGACGCTCCGACAAACATTCGATCTTGAAATAACTTTAAATTCACCATTGGATTATGAATCTTTCGTTCTACTAAAACAAATAGAATAAGAGAAATAGTGCTAATTGCATAACAAGACAAAGCAATATTACTTTGCCATCCCCATGTATTGCCTTTTACTAATATGAGAGTAAAAGAAAAAATTGCTGTGCTACTTAATAGTAGTCCTACCCAATCTATTTTTGAGATAATACGTTCTTCATTTTTTATTTGTAACATAATGCAGCATAAAATGATTCCAAGAATACAAATTGGAACATTTACGAAGAACACCCATCTCCAACCGAAATTTTGTGTAATAATTCCACCTATTACTGGTCCCATTGCAGCTGATAGTCCTTGTGTTACACCTAAAATTGCAAGTGCAACATGCCTCTTTGCTAATGGCATTGCTGATACGCCGATTACCATACTTGTCGGAAATAAAATTGCTGCACCAATACTTTGTATAAAACGAGAAAAGATTAGAAAATCGCCCGTATTAGCAAAAGCACAAAGTACTGATCCACCACCAAAAATTATCAAACCAAGAATATACATCTTTGCTTTCCCAAAAATATCAGCTATCCGTCCTAGTGGAATGGCGAGTACTGCAATCGTCATCGTATAAACATTTAATATCCAAGACATCTTTTCTAATGAAGTATTTACACTCGTTTGTATGGCTGGTAAAGCTATATTCATAATTGTCGTATCAATCATACAAAGAAATATACCTAAGCACATTAAAAAGACAATCTTAATACCCTTTGATTGCTCCATGTTCATCTACCCCTTTATTTATTATGAACGTGTTTTTCATCCTTCCGTTTTATTGTGTTTTTTTACTTCTAGTTGCTCTAGTTTTCTTTTCAATGTCTCTACTTGAGCACTATACGATGCAATACCTACATCGAGTGAAATTTCCTCAACAAAAGTAATACCTTCTCTCCACTTTTCATATTTCAAACGAAGATCCGCAATGTATACCTCTTTTCTTTCAATTTCGTCCTCAATCCATTTTTTTATTGCCTTGTCATCGCTATAATTACCAAAATACATCCTCATTAAAAAATCTGAACGTAAAACATCTTTCTCTACATCTGTTTGCATGTATTGATAAAACTCTTCACGCCCTTCATCTGTAATAAAGTACATTTTCTTATTCGGTTTCCCTTCTTGCATAATAACCTCTTTCTTTATTTTTCCCTCTTTTTCCAACTGTCGTAACGTTGGATAGATCATCCCAAAACTCCCATCAAAAAAATGAGTAAATACGTCTTCAAACACAATTTTAATATCATAACCAGACAATTCTTTTTCCATCAATAAACCTAAAACAACATCTCTTCCCTTCAAAATAAGACCCCCACATAGTATATAATCAATAATCATATTAACAACGTTAATATGATTATTGATTATATACCCTATTCTGTTAATTGTAAAATGTTTCTAAATAAAAAAACCACCCTGTAATTTTATTGTTCAAAATTACAGGGTAGTTCTACTTTATATTTCATATGCAAACTTTGTACTATTTTACAACTTCATCTTGTTTTGTTTCAAAGCCTTCTGTCTTTCCCTCTTTTATTTCATAATAATACGAAGGTAATTCTATATTATGTTCTAAGAGGTAATCCTCAATTAATGAAATCATCACTTTCAACGTTTTCAAACGTGCGTATAATTTATCGTTACTTGCGATAATTTGCCATTTCGCATTTGGCTTATTTGTTTTTTCAAACATGTCTTCCATTGCTTCAACATACTCGTCCCATTTTTCACGGTTACGCCAATCTTCGTCTGTAATTTTCCATCTTTTCAAAGGATTGTTCTCTCTATCTTTAAACCTCTTTAATTGTTCATCTTTACTAATATGATAGAAAAACTTTCCGACTATATAATGATCATCTGTTAATAGTTTTTCAAAATCATTAATCTCATCATACGCTCTCGTCCATTCTTCCTTTGTAGCAAAACCTTCAACACGCTCAACTAACACACGGCCGTACCATGAGCGATCAAAAATAGTAATTTGCCCGTACTGAGGTAGTTTCCGCCAGAAACGTTGCAAGTAATGGTACCGTTTTTCATGAGGTGCTGGTGCTCCAATTGGATTTACTTGGAACCCACGTGGATCAAGGTGTTCTGTCACTCGCTTAATCGCTCCGCCTTTTCCAGCCGCATCCCAGCCTTCCATAACGAGCATAACTGCGATTTTTTCTTCTTTTACTATTTGCTGTAATGCTAATAAACGCCTTTGATATTTTTCAAGTTTCTTATTGTATTTAGATTTCGATTCAATTTTTTTCGTTACATCTACTTTAGCAAGATGTCCATTTTCCATAAAACAAATCCCCCTTGTTGTATGACAACGTTATTTTAACATATTATTGGGAATTTTTTCACATTAGAAAAATCTCTACACAGCTTCCTTCTCTACTACTTGCACATCTACTTCAATATTCTCATTTTTATTTTTCACCGCTTTTATAAAGAATACAGCAGTTAATATAACGGTAATAACCACATCTACCATATAAGATGTGATTAACGGGATATTAAAACCAATTTTTGCATTTAAAATATAAATTATATTCATGATTATCACAAATATCGCCTTACATTGTATGGTATATACTCACATAAAGAGCAGATAATAACAAATAAATCCTTTACAGAATGGGAGTACTTTAAAGATGAAACGAAAAATATTTTCTCTCTTTGCACTAATCTGTTTCGCACTACCAATACAAGCTAGTGCATACACATTTCACTCACTACCAATTGAATCAAAGTCTAAACAGTGGTATATCGAAATTGACAAATCTCATAACGCAAACAAGCAAGCAGTGCAGCCAAAACAGGGGGTATATGATACATATAGTTTACTCGTAAAAAACATCGGTAATGATGTATCAAATGTATCAGTGGAAATACTTGATAACACTCCTACCTCTAAAGCTACTTTTAATCCCACTACGTTAAATAGCAACGTTTCTAAAAGTCAGACAAGCTCTGACTACATCGTATTCCCTTTAGACTTTAATAGCCATAATTTTAAAGTCGTCATTACTTGGGAAGAAAAAAATTTCTCCTACAACGGTCATCCGGTAAATGAGGGGGAACAAATGAAACAAACATTTGTGTTTAATGAAGAATAAGCCCTAATTTGCTTAGGGCTTATTCTTCATTTACAAAACCAGATTGAATCGCTTCCGTCACTTCTTCTGTGATTTCTAGTTCTGTTGCTTCTGTACTAATTTTCTTGTCCCAAATATGTACGGAAGGCTTGTCGTTACAAAGATGTTTTACTAATACGAGTTGGTTATATGTTAGCTTATTTTCTCTATGGGTGGCGATATAGACTGTGAAATTTTTTGCTTCAAAGGCCTTTTCATGCAAAGTGTATTGGCTGGCCAATTCCTTTATTACTATATCTTTCACGTTTCCTATAATCATATAAGTCGTTCCCCTTTCCCTTATATCATCAATCAAATCGTCGAATACTTGGTACACATAACGCTATTCCAAGTGTTACAAGTACTAATATAACTAGTGTTATAATCGTTATCTCACCACCTATGACAATAGCGAACCATCGTTATCGAACTACCTAAAGTCGAAAGTAATTGCCCAATCCATAAAAATTTAAAATGTGGTGACGCTTTAACCGGCAATATCAATTTACCAACATAACTTACATTTTTCTCTGTTCGTATTTCTCCTTGCATACCTCTCTTCTCTTTTCAAATTAAGTTAACACTGAATATAAAACAGAAAATTCAAACTTTAATACCTTTAATTATATATGAAACTGTTAAATTATTGGTCAAAATATAAAAAGGTGTTTTCATAAATGAAAACACCCTTTTTGTCTATAATTTTAAGTTCTGCTTCAATGTCCAATATTTTTCTTGAGCATTTTCAAGTGAAAATTCTACCCAACCGTTTGGATCTTCACGATATACATTTACTTTTGTACCATTTTCTAATTTTCCAACTTCATTTTGTGTAATATTTGGTACACTCTTAATTGGATTGTTAAACGGGAATGGAACTTGGTAGTAAGATCCTACCGATTGAACTGTAGCTTTTGCATCTTTTGCATAATCTTTATATGGAATCGCTTCGCCTAGTGCATTTACATTTAATGTATTAGGATTTTTCGCTAATCGTTTTACATTTTGATAATCTTTGTTATTGAAAGGCTTAATACGTTCCATAATATTAGCTATTTTTCCAGCCCATGCTTTATCTGTTGCATACTTAACATTCATATCAGGTAATGTGTAACCATTGAAATGAGGAGCACCTTCTTCTAAGTAGTTCTTTCTTACATAATCAGCATTGTACGAAATACTTTGCCCGTACGATGGTAAATATTTTGCATATGCAAATGGATCCCAATCAAATGCCTTTAGTCCAAATAGATTATGTTTACGATATGCAATTTCTGATTTCCCGTAACCAGATTCTAAGATTGCATGTGAAGCTAAGTATAATGCGCTCACACCATACTCATTTTGTGCTTGAATAAAATCTTTACCAGTTCCAATAAGCGGACTGTCCGGGTGAGATTTTTTTATGAAATTATCAATCTCTAGTGCCGTTACGTTCGATGGTAATGTCACATCTAGATTAATATACGATGGCTGTTCAACAGGAACATCATTTTTAATTTTCATCGCTTTATATAGTAGTTGTGCATAGCTTTCACGTGTTAATACACCTGAGGGATCAAATCCTCCAAGCCCATTCCCTTCCGCTACACCATTGGATTGCAATGCACTAATTGCTTCTTTTGCCCACCAGTGTGTTTCATCTATATCATTAAATGTATGTGGTGCTTTTACTGCTAATTTAAATGCTCTTTGCAAAATAACAGACATTTCAGCACGAGTTAATGATTCTTTCGGTCTAAACGTCCCTTTACCATCACCTATGAAAATCCCCATATCTGTTAATGCCAAAATTTCTTTTGGGAACATCGTCGTTCCTGCGCTAATATCAGAGTATGGATTTTTATAATCGCTTTTTACTTCTGGTTTTAATGCGCGATACATTAATGCTGCTACTTGCTCACGAGTTACAACATCTCCAAAGCCAAATTTACCATTATCGTAACCTGCAATAACCCCTTTTGACGTTAAATCAGTAATCGCTTCAAGCGCCCAATGATTTTTCGGAACGTCTGGAAATTCTTTTGTAGATGCAAACGAAGTTGCTGGAGCCATCACTACTTGAAGTGCGACTGTCACTGCTAACACATTAGAAATAACTTTTTTCATAAATTTTTTAACACGTTATGTATATGCTTGTCCCGTGTTAACTTGCCTCCCTTTATCGTATAATTTTCCCTATTAAACTAATAAACTCTTAAGTCGTTAACAGTAAAAGTATACGTGATAAAAATAAACTAATCTACCATTATTTTATTTATAATCGGTATAATACGATATATCTTTTTATTTTGATACAAAATTATATAAACCCATATAAAAAGTCCATCATCCCTATATAGATGATGGACTTAACAATTCATGTTTTTTATTTAGATAAACGATATTTAGAAACATCGAAACCTTTCCATTCATAATAATCTAAAATCCCAGCATAAACTGCCTCAGCAGCAATTTGTCTTCCTGATTCATTAGCTAATTTACCATTATCTATATCATTATCAATAAAGGCAAGCTCTGTTAAAACTGCTGGTACTGTATTATTATTTACTACATAAAGTGAGTGATTGTCTTTTATATTTCTATCTCTTGTATGTAGTGCTTCTACTACTCGTGTTTGAATTTTCTTCGCTAATACTTCACTATCCTTTTCAATCTGTGTCTCTTCTCCACGCTTGGATTTTTTATAATAATATGTTTCCGTTCCATGACCATCATGATTTTCAGAAGAATTTGCATGAATGCTTACAAATATATCTGCATTGTTCTCTTGACCAAATTTCACTCGATTCGCAAGAGATTCATTTTTGTTACTTCCTGGATTTCCATTCTCTTCACGTGTTAACAAAGCTTTTAAAGGTGTATTTTTTTCTAACAACTTCTGTAATCTTAAAGAAGTATCAAATACAATTCCACTTTCCTCTACACCTTGTCCCGGATTCCCTGGATCAAATCCTCCATGACCAGGATCAATAATAACTACCTTTTCTACTAAAGGATTACCTACTTTAAGTGAGTCAGCCTTTGCAATAAACTGTGCTGCTTCTGCTTTCGTTACAGTTTTCTTAGGCTCCCACTTCTCACCAGTACCAAGAGAGATGCCTAATTCAACTAGGATGTTAGCTTTTTCTTTACCCCAGTTTAATGTTTCTAAATCTTTGAATTTAGTTGCTGGAGTACCGTTTACTTTAGACTCTAATTTGTAAGCTTCTACAAGAAGAGATGCCATTGAAACTCGGTCAATTTTCCCAGTTGGGTCAAAGACGCCTGGGCCTTTCCCTTTAACAACACCAGCTTTTTCTACAGCTGCGATGAATGGAGTGTACCAATCGTTTTGAGAATCACCGAAAGATGGTTTAGCATTTTTATCGATTGGTAAGTTTAAGATTTTAGCCATCATTGTAGCTGCTTCTGCACGAGTGATTTCTTTTCCAGGCTCGAACATTCCTTTATCGTTACCTGTAACTGCACCTTTATCTACTAAATAGTAAATAGAATCTTCTGCCCAATGTTTAGCTACGACATCTGGAAATTTTTTTGTTTGTGCGAAACTACTAGATGAATAAGTTAATATACTAGCTGCAATTAATCCTGCTGCAATTATTCTATTTTTCATAGAATATATTCCCCTCTCAAGTACAATGTATTTATATAACAGACTAATTATAGTTCTGAAAATTAGTAATAGCCAATTGAAATTTGTATAAATTTGTATTATTATTGTATTTTTTGTCATATATAACTATAGTTAAAAACTATAAGATTCTTATTTTATAAGAGGAGAGGTTCCCATGAGCAAGAATTGGAAAGATATAGAACACCGTATGTATACAATGTGTATGATTCAGCGTAATAACAAAGTATTGCTAATACAGCGCCCCGATCATCTAGGATTCCCTGGTTTTATCGCTCCTGGCGGTAAAGTAGATTTTCCAGAAAGTATCGTCCAAGCTGCTAAACGAGAAGTAAAAGAAGAAACTGGATTACTTGTTTCAAATTTAACTTTTAAGGGATTAGATGAATACGTAAATCCGAAAGAAAATGTTCGATATATGGTATTTAACTATTGGACAAATTCATTTGAAGGTGAACTCCTTTTGAATCCTCCTGAAGGCGAATTATTATGGGTACCAATCGATACAGCATTAAATCTTCCAATGCAAGATTGGTTTAAAGAAAGATTCCCATTATTTTTTGAAAAAAGTTCGTTTGAAATTCAACGCGTTTGGGACGGAGACTTAGATAAACAAGTTGCTATGACAATTACGCATACGTAAAAAAAGCTTGGTATCTCTCCAAGCTTTTCTTACTTTCCTTCTATTTTCTTAATCTCATAATCAATTTCTAAAAACTTAACTCCAAATATCCACATTCTATGATTAGCTTCTAATATGTGATTCGTGTTCTCCTTTATAATAAAAGTCTCTGCTAATGGTAAACGAATTGTAAAGAAACGAGTATGTAAATAAATTCCTTCATCTCCTTTACCATTTCTTCTCAGCTTACTAGTAATGATTAAATCATTACTCCTATTACATAATTTTAAAACCCCCGTCATATTCGAATATGGTAAAGGCAATGCAATATTCATATATGCCTCGCTCTTATATGTGTGCTTTGAGTAAAGGGCTACAAAAATAGATTCTCCTGCTTCATTTTTTCTTAGCCAAGCCCTTACATTCTCTCTTCCATCCTTCTCATCTATTATCCCGACGATAGAGCCATGCATCGTTTCCCACTTTCCACCCATTCCTAAATGTATTTGTCCTACACGCTTACTCATTTTCTCATAGCAAAATGCAACCGGACGAAACCAACGAGCCCACTTAATATGCGATTGTAACTCATACTCTTTTGTATTTTCATAAAAACGAGTAATACTTAAAGGAATCTTCGCCATGTCAAATCCCTCACTATGAAAATCGTTCATATTATCAACTAAACCTTTGTATTCCTTGCTATCTATTAAACTTCTGTTATGTAAAAATGCTTCACCAACTGTCGCATTTCCTCTTAACCCGCTCATTGGTTTCCCGTAATATTTATAATTCGGGGCACTATTTTCAATCATCCAGCCGACAAATGCTGGTAACGCTACTCCAATTCCATTGACAACACCGTGAATCCAAACCATTTGAGCAATTGTAATCGTCATTACATGTTTCAAATTCCCATACGAATATATAAGTGAAAACATAATTGTTACCATGAGTGTGCTAGACGATATGATCAGGAGGACCTTTGCACTAATAGCATTAAATTTCGTACGCCAAACATAAATCCCATAACTATAAATAGCACATAAATATAAGAACACTGCAAAAAATTCAAATACTCTTGAGTACGTAATTCCTATTGCAACTGTCATAGGTGAAATGCCGATGACAAACATAATAGCATCATATCCTTTACTTCTCTTTTCTCTTTTCCTCCCAATTAAACCAGCTGATAACGGCAATAGAAATGCCGAATAATGAAAGTGTGCAGCGGTAAGCAAAACAATGTCGGAACTAAAGTGCATAATGGAAAGCTTTGCTACAGAAGCAAAAAACCAGAAACCACCTAAAAACAAATACATAAACGCACTATCGATAGCTGTCTCCTCTAACGGTTTCAATCCTCTTTCTAGCAATCTACTTACACCAAATAACGCAACAATTCCTGTATATACAAACCAAAGTAACGCAAAGAAATAATGATTTGTTACGAAAGTTAACGTTGCACTAATTGCTGCGATTGGATATAAAAACGATACAAATTTATAAAAAGATACATACGATCCATTTCTTGTTTTCTTATCAATGATGCAAAATGACATCGGTATACATAACAAAATAGATAATAATATAATTGCTTCCACTGGGTTTATATTTGACCACTCACATATTAGAAAAATAATATAACAAGCAAGCCCAACTATTATATTTTTCATATTATTTATTTCCTTTCCACAAATGTCCCCTTATATGAAAATAATGAACCAATTAACGGATTGCGTACTTGTACATGAATTCGAAAACATTGTAGTGTTTCATCATAACTTTCTACAATTTTGGCCTCT
Organism: Bolla brennus; assembly: GCA_018250355.1. Taxonomy (NCBI): domain Eukaryota; kingdom Metazoa; phylum Arthropoda; class Insecta; order Lepidoptera; family Hesperiidae; genus Bolla; species Bolla brennus. The sequence goes on along the minus strand of DWRB01000038.1, from coordinate 22,547 downwards.
CCGTATAAAAATCTAGGTAACGGGACTTTTCTTCCAAACATATAAAACCATTGTTTCTTTGAAGAAATATGCATTGCCCCTACCTCATCAATATGAAAATTCAACGTAGAAACAAGTATGTGCGGTTCACCAAAATAATCTACAATTTCATTATTCTCTTCATCCAACTGCATAATGGCGTTAAAATACTTTTTCTTATTATGAAAATAAAAAGTACGATTCCACCGAACAAATTCATTTCCATGTTCATCTCGCTCAGCGGTATTATGTATTGTAAATGGCACTTCCTTCCCACGCTCAGAGAAAAACATTCTAAACTTCGATGCAATTTTTAATATTAATTTTACGAAAAAAGAACCTCCGTAAATTTCATCCATCTTCCCTTCTCCAATAAAGCTATTTTCTTCTGTAATTTCATAGCGTTTCTGTAATTTTGGATGAAGTTTTTTATAAGAATCCCCTAATAGTCTTTCATAAATATTAGCCATACATTATCACTTTCTCTTCCTCTTGCAATTTTTTGCACTTGGTAAATCAAAACTATTTATATAACCGACAATCGATAACCCCATTAGTAGAACGTTTAATGTAATTGGATTAAACGGCTCTGTAAAGCTTACGATATTCGTAAATCCCGCCACTATCGTTAAGGCTATTAACATAAAAATATGTATGATAAATACTTTTCGTTTTTGAAATGGCAACAACCATATGACACCAAAAATAAGTTCTAGTAATCCAATTATTTTAAGTACAAAAATACTATGTTCAGTTGAACCAATCATAACAGATAGCATTTTTACTTCTTCTGAATGAGTAAACACTAGTTTCGGCACTATTCCTTGATACATCCATACAAATGCAAATAAAAAACATACGAGCCAATATGTCATTGTTCTTCTAATTAGTAACTTAGGATGAAGTCCCTTTTCTATCCATAATTTTAACGCATCAAAACTCCAAGCAGTCGCCCAGCCTAATAAAGGCCGAAAAATATAGAAATCTATTATATTCCCTATACGACCAAACCTCGTATCATAATCATATTGTGTCTCAAAATGAATGTGTTCTTCACGCGGTGTATACTTCCAATAACCACGCCCTATTTGAATAAGTGATAATTTATTATCCGTCCAAAATTTTAAAGAAGAAATTCTTTCACCCGTTTCTTTTCTTATTTCACCTATTGATTCCCCTTCACCAGCTATTTCAAGTCCAAATCCGATCTTTGTTTTATATAAAAACTTCTGCGGTTCTCCTTCTTTTTTCTCTAAATACGAAATTTCAGTAAAACGAGCATCCCATTCTGTATGTATATCTGGTTCTTGCGTATGATCCCATAATTTCTCCATTGTTGTGTTCATTTCTGTCGAAACATAAATAGGCTTTTTCCTCTTCATTCTTCCACCTCCAATACACTATAAATTTAATGTACATGCTATGAATTTATTTTGCTACAGTTTTCACAAACTCCTTCAAGAAAAGAAAGAATTTTTAAAATTTATACAAAACACTTGATTCCCCGAAAAATTTAAATTATTATAAAACAAATGTTACCAACAACTTCATAAATCAAACACTCTCGCCTAAAACGTGAGATAGAGGTTGCGATACTTATGATTATTCTAATGGAGACACAGAGATGTCTATGAAATTAGATGAAAGGAAGTATTGCCGAAATCGATAATTTTCTCTGCATTTATCGATTGGGGCTGTTTTCGAATAGAAACAGAACTGTCATATGTACAGAAGTGTATGTATGAAGAGCTATCTACAAAAAAGAGATATCATTTTTATGGTATTCCTTTTTTGGCGGTTTTTTTATTAGCTCCGTTTTCTGTTTCCCTTTTCCTGTAACAGCACCATCCTCACTTATTTGAGATGGTGTTTTTTGTTTTTCTCTGGTAACTACAGGAATATTGGGATTTATATATGTCCTAATCTATTCTTAAAAATGGATGAAAGAAGGAATTCGTAATGGAAACGATTGTACAAAAATTTGGTGGCACTTCTGTTGGAAGCGTTGAGCGCATTCAACATGTAGCAAATTTAATTATTGAAGAATATGAACGAGGACATAGCATCGTCTCTGTCGTTTCAGCAATGGGAAAAAGCACAGATGAACTCGTAGCACTCGCTAACGCGATTTCAGAAAATCCGAGTAAACGCGAAATGGATATGCTTCTATCAACAGGTGAGCAAGTGACTATTTCATTATTAACGATGGCACTACAAGCAAAAGGCTATAACGCGATTTCATTAACTGGATGGCAAGCTGGTATTACGACAGAATCTGTACATAGTAGTGCACGGATTACTGAAATTAATACTAATCGAATTCAGTCTTATCTTACTGAAGGCACGATTGTTATTGTAGCTGGCTTCCAAGGAATCAGTGAAAACCATGAAATTACAACGCTTGGCCGCGGTGGTTCTGATACAACTGCTGTTGCATTAGCCGCTGCACTGAAAGCAAAAAAATGTGATATTTACACGGATGTGACCGGCGTATATTCGACGGACCCACGAGTTGTAAAAAATGCTTATAAATTAGATGAAATTTCTTATGACGAAATGTTAGAACTTGCAAACCTCGGTGCTGGTGTATTACACCCGCGTGCTGTTGAGTTTGCTAAAAATCACAATGTCATGTTAGAAGTTCGCTCAAGTATGGAACAAGAAAACGGAACAATTGTAAAAGGAGAATGTAACATGGAACAACAATCAATCGTTAAAGGTATTGCATTTGAAGATAATATTACACGCGTCACAATGAAAGGATTAGAACAAGGTGCACTCTCAACAGTCTTCTCTACATTAGCAGCGGCACATATTAATGTAGATATCATCATTCAAAGTATTACAAATGAAGGAACTGTTCACCTCTCCTTCTCAATCCATTCTAATGATTTAAAAGAAACATTAGAGGTATTGGAACAAAATCAAGAAACACTTCACTATGAATCTGTAGAATATGAAAATCATTTAGCAAAAGTATCAATTGTAGGATCGGGTATGGTCTCTAATCCTGGTGTTGCTGCAAATATGTTCACTACTTTAAAAGAAGAAGATATTCATATTAAAATGGTAAGTACATCAGAAATTAAAGTGTCTGTCGTTATTGACCGCCTTCATTTAGTAACAAGTGTCGAGGCGCTTCATCAATCATTTATGGCAAAAATTGAGCCTTTAGTGCAGATGAGTTAATTTCCACCAGTAAAACTTAAAGCAAATTATATGAAACTATTTCCTTCCTATATTAATAGAAATAAGGTCGGAATATTTTGCGGGGAAGTCGAAGTTATATTATCGAATAGAAACTACATTATCAAATTCTTAAAATGATAGCATTCACGAAATAAAGTTCGCGCATATTTCAATAGTAGAGGGTTTACGAAGTGTTATTCGTTAACAAGATTTTATATACTATGCTCGAAAACACCTTGTCACATTTTTCTACACCGTGACAAGATGTTTTTTGTTTAGAAGAGATTTTAGTATAATTATGAGGATAATTAAATAATAAATTTATACATAAAAGGAGATAAAAACTATGGCAAACAACCGATTACTACGAATGGACAATGTCAGCATCGTTGTAGAATCACTTGATAACGCAATCTCTTTCTTCGAGGAGATTGGCTTGAATCTCGAAGGGCGAGCTACTGTTGAAGGTGAATGGGCTGGTCGCGTAACTGGACTCGGTTCTCAGTGCGTAGAGATTGCTATGATGGTTACGCCAGATGGCCACAGCCGAATTGAACTTTCGCGATTTCTCACACCACCTACTATTGCGGATCATCGGACAGCTCCTGTAAATGCCCTCGGTTATTTACGCGTCATGTTCACGGTTGAAGACATTGATGAAATGGTATCGAGACTGACTAAGCATGGTGCTCAGCTCGTTGGTGAAGTAGTTCAGTATGAGAACTCGTATCGACTCTGCTACATTCGTGGAACCGAAGGAATTTTAATCGGTTTAGCGGAAGAACTCGGTAATAAATAAGTAATGTTTTCTTAGAAGTCTTTACTGAAGTAAAAATATTTGAAAGAACTTTAAGCTTAATAAAACTTAAATTTTGAACCCCGTCCTAGCTTTAGAACGGGGTTATGCTTGTTTGAACTTTTTAACATACTATCAACATTCCAAAATCATTATAAAAAAATTCAATTACTTGTTATACTCTTTCCTAGGAAATATAACGGACTCTTCTCACTTCTTATCGTATATATCTTTTCTATTAAAAAACGATCTGAACTCATTCAAAATAACTTTCTTCACGTCAGAGTAAAAAACCATCATGAATAGTGCTATTCCTAATAATATCTCTTGCATTCCTTCATAATCAACGAAAGCACTCACAATTAGCAAACCAAATCCAATGTAGAAACCAAATTCATTCTCTTTCTCAAAATCTTCATCTTCTTCATCAATATGTATTTTCTCTTTAAAGCTTTGGTTTCCCTTTATTAATTCATCTAGCGTGACATTATACATTTCGCTAAGCAAAATTAAATTATCAATATCCGGACAGCTTTTATCATGTTCCCACTTACCCCGCTTTAACAGGCACTAAATCCCATCATAGCTTTTAAATAAATCAAGGAAGCCAGATGGGATTAACTGCCTATAAAAGCCCGATTGGTTCAACTAATAATCAGTGGGATAAATCCCTCCACTGATTAAAGTTTCACTTTATACACAGCTTGCCTTGTCACACCAATTTTCTTAGCAACATCTTCTTGTGAAAACCCTTTTGACTCTCGTAATCTTTTAAGTTGTTGTCCTAAGCTCATAACATCCCCTCCTTTAACAAATTATTACATAAAAGGATCCAAAAAAGAAAGAAACCATTAGTAAAACCCACTGTAAACCATTCGTTTACACAATGAAAAAGAGAGAATAACTCTTTGAGCTATCCTCTCTCTTCTATTAAAACAGGTGAATGTTTTCCTTCTTGCAAGCTTCACGTAAATCGTCAGGCCATACAGAAGATTGAACTTCACCGATATGTGCTTTTCGTAAGAAGTACATGCACATTCTTGATTGTCCGATACCACCGCCAATTGTTAATGGTAGTACGTCTTCTAAAATACCTTTATGGAAATCATACTCACGTTTGAAGTCTTCACCTGTTTTCGTTAACTGCTCATCAAGTGATTTACTATCAACACGAATTCCCATTGATGATAATTCGAATGAAGATTGTAATACTGGGTGCCAGAATAAAATGTCACCGTTTAATTTCCAATCATCATAATCAGCTGCGCGTCCATCATGCTTTTCACCTGAACGAAGTGCATCACCAATTCCGATAATGAAGACTGCACCGTGTTCTTTCGCAATTGCATGTTCACGGTCTTTCGGTGTTAATTCTGGATATTTATCTTCTAGTTCTTGGGAAGTGATGAAAACAATTTCTTCTGGTAAATACTTTCCAAGGAACGGATATTTTTCAAATAAGTGGTCTTCTAAATCTTTGAATATTCCATAAATTGTTTGTACTGTTTCTTGCAAGTAATCTACAGTACGCCATTCTTTTTGAACGATTTTTTCCCAATCCCATTGGTCAACGTAAATGGAATGTGTTGCATCAAGTTCTTCATCACGACGAATCGCGTTCATGTTTGTATATAAACCTTCACCAGCTTCATATCCGTATTCATGTAATGCGAATCTTTTCCACTTCGCTAGTGAGTGAACAATTTCTAATTCTTCTCCTGAATGTAACATATCAAATTCGATTGGACGTTCTACACCGTTTAAGTGATCGTTTAATCCTGATTTTTTCGTTACGAATAATGGTGCAGATACGCGGAATAGTTCAAGGCGTTTTGCTAATTGATCCTCGAAAAATGTTTTAACTTCCTTAATTGCGATTTGAGTCTCTCTTACTGTCATTAATGATTGATACATGGTGGTTTCCTCCTAAAATGTTTGGATGTTGTGAAAAGAAGCCAACAAAAAAAGCCCTTCTTTCCCAAAAAACTGGGACGAAAGACTTTGGTTCCGCGGTACCACCCAAATTAGCAACAGAGGTTGCTCACTTATACAATACGGAGATGAAATATCTCGATACTGTTCTTCTTGTAACGGCGAAGTTCCCGGCTAAGTCTACTTTCCTGTAAAGGATTTCGGTTAGCAACTCCAGGAGGTTCTTCATAATAGGCTTCGTATCAGGCTCACACCACCCCTGACTCGCTTAGACTACATCCTACTACTACTCGTCCTTTCATAGTCGTTTTGTTGTCACATCTCTGAAACATTTTATTAATGATTATTCTATACAAAAAATAAAGAAAGTCAACAAAAAGTTTCAAAATATTTTTCAATTCTTTATTTTACGGCTATATTGATTGTTGCTAATTTAACATCTTTACTTTTTCTGTCTCGTCAATCCAAAAAATGTTTCACTAACCGAAACTAACGTATACAGAACAAGTAATGTAATCGTTCGAAATATAGAATCCGCAGTATTTCGTATTATTTTCATTTTCTTTGTAATTCCTTTCAGTTTACGTGCAAATTCGTGTTATACTATAGCATTCAAGCAGTTTATTTTTACTTAAAGCAATCATAGTCATTTATAAAGAGTATGTTCTAAATCATTGACTATTATCAAATAAGATTTTTATATAACGGAGTGATCATATGAGTAAAACGAAAGCAAAACCGAAAAAAGGTGTAGGACAAGGTACAGGAAGTAAAGGATGGAATCGTTGGCAATCAAGTGCAAAGAAAAAGGCAGCTGCCAAGCCATATAAAAGTAAAGGGACTAAAAAGTAAATTTTGTACTATCTCTTTACTTTGTTCAAAACAAATTATAATTATTACACTAAAAAAGCTATGCTCTCATACATGTGAAAGCATAGCTTTTTATATTAAATCATTAAAATATCTCGTATTTCTTCCTCCGTGATTGATGATAATTTCTCTTCACCTGGCTCAATCACTTGAGCGATTAAATTTTTCTTACTCTCTTGCAGTTCATGCATTTTTTCCTCAATTGTTCCGTGGGCTACTAATTTTATAACTTGTACTGTATTTTTTTGTCCCATTCGATATGCTCTATCAGCTGCTTGTTGTTCAACAGCTGGATTCCACCATAAATCGTATAATATAACCGTATCGGCACCAGTTAAGTTAAGACCCGTACCACCAGCTTTTAAAGAAATGAGAAATAGATCCCCTTCCCCCTCGTTAAACCGATTACATAGCTCTACACGTTCTTGTGCCGGTGTACTCCCGTCTAAATAAAAGTATGGAATCGCTTGACGATTTAACTCACGACCAATAATAGACAGCATCTTCGTAAATTGAGAAAAGATTAAAATTCTCTTACCAGTACTTCTACATTCCTCTAGTATCTCTAGTAGTTGTTCAAATTTAGCTGAACTACCCTTATAATCATCAACGAATAAAGCCGGATGATTACAGATTTGGCGCAGTCTTGTTAAACCAGCTAAAATTCTAATTTTATTTTTACGTAACGTATCTTTATCTAAATGTTTTAACGTTTCTTCTCTTAACTTCGCTAAATAAGCAGCATAAAGCCTCTTTTGATCTGGTAATAACTCTGATGACTGTAAGTGCTCTATTTTATCTGGAAGCTCCTGTAATACGTCTTCTTTTAATCGTCTTAATACGAAAGGTTTTACGCGCTTCGCTATATCTTCGCGCCTTAAATCACCGAATTCTTTTCTTCCTGGTAATAATTCCGGAAATACGACATGGAAGATAGACCATAACTCTTCTAATGAATTTTCGACAGGCGTTCCCGTTAGTCCGAAACGATACTCAGCTTGAATTGTTTTCACTGCTCTTGCAGTTTGCGTTGTAGGATTTTTAAACGCCTGTGCTTCATCAAGAAATAGTGTATGAAATGGCCTTGCATACGATCTTATATCTCTTCTCAGTAATGGATATGACGTAATTACGACATCAAATTCTGCTATATCTTTTAAGATTTTTCGCCGCTCTGTTTGATTTCCATCTGCAATCACTGCTCTAATATGCGGAGCGAATTTTTTCAATTCACTTAACCAATTATAAACAAGAGATGACGGAGAAACGACTAATATAGGTAGTTTCTTTTCTCTAATTTCAGGCAAAACAGAATCTATAAAAGCAATACTTTGCAGTGTTTTTCCAAGTCCCATATCGTCTGCTAAAATACCGCCAAAACGGTAATAGGCAAGTGTTTTCATCCACTCGAATCCGTATACTTGATACTCTCTCATTACAGCATGTAAAGTTTGCGGCACTGTAAACTTTAATTTTTTGGGGTTTTGAATACTTTCAACTAAATCTTGCACAGACTCATCTAAACTTAAAACATTACCTTCGTGAAGTCCATTCATCCATTTCACACTCCGAATAAGCGGAACATTCACTTCTTCCCCGTGTAAAAACTCTTTTCGAATACCTGATTCTTTTACAAACTGATTAATTTCATTAAACTCTTTGCTCTCTAGTGATAATAAAGAACCATTCGCTAATCGGTAATATTTGCGTTTCTCTTCAAGAGCCACTAATACACCTTTAATTTCCGCTTCCGGTATTCCTTTTATATCAAAACGAAATGATAACCAATCAATTCTTTCTTTTCTTCTTACCCTAATAAGAGGAGCTGTATCCCCTTTATGAATACGTAATTTAATTGCTGTCGTCGCATAAATATCAACTAAGCCTTTTAACGACGGAACGACGTGATATAAAAAGTTATACTCAGCCTCTTCATTATGCATAAAATAGCCGCCTTCTGTTTTCGCAAAGGCACTTTCACTCATAATATCTAAAATCTCTTTTTCCTTTTTCTCATCACGATTAAAAACAGACGGCTGTCCGTCTTCTTCTAACGGATTGATCATGACGTTTCCATAGTGGAATTCCAGACCGGCTAATAAGCGATTTTTCACACGATCTAAATACAGTTTTGCTTTTAGCGACGGCGTTTCAACACGATCTGATATTACTTCATCAATTCGCACCGTTCCCAATTTCATTAATCCTGGCACAACTTTCGCGACGAAATGTTCCATCTTACTTTCAGGAATATAAAACTGATTGCTATTTGAGCGACTCATCATCTTTTGCAATTCAATAAGTCGCATACAATCTTCCATAGGTAAATGATATAATTTCCCATCGTAAAGAGCGTTGTTATACATTTCCATAACTTGAACACGATTTAAGCCGTCTATATGAAGTGTGAATCCACCATTATTTCCTTTCGTAAACTCAAAATGTAATGGCAATAAACCGTTTGAAATTTGTAAGCCATGAAACAGTTGCTCATGTTGTTTCAGCTGTACATACTCAACTTTAGAAAGTGAAGAGAGCATATCTTTCCACGAAGCTGGCGGTATGAATATCATACTTTCATCTTGTTTCGCATGTACTTCTAACGCATCTTCATACATTTTTTCATTATGATACATTTTAATAAGCTGCTGAATAACCGCATCCGTTTCCTGCCTGAAGCTATGTACATCTGGTGTGTATGTAAATTCATTAGAACAATGAAAAGTCTCTCTCTTCTCCACTTTAGAAAGAAATTCTCTAATATGCTTTATAAAATATGTTTTCGCAAGTTTTAACTGAATTCCAAGAAGGGCCCCACCACTTTTCGTCGCTACTGGTGAACAGATAAACGCCACATCTAATATTTCACGTGTATCAAAACGGTGTTGTTTACTTTTTGGCCGCAGTGGTTTTTCTGCAAACAACTGAAACATTCCGCTCGTTAATTGATCATTTCCACTCATATTTTCACTACTAGCAGGGGGCATGACGCCCGTTTGCTGGTTATAATTTATTTGTATAAGGACGGCCGCAACATGTTGACAGTACGTTTGAAAAGACGCTAACGAAGGACAACTACATCTCGCAACTACATCACCTTTTTTAGCCTTTTCTACTGTAACATGAAAATCTTCATTCCCTTTTACCGTCGCCTCACAAATTTCTTTCGTTTCATCATAATGATTCACGATTACTTTATTTGCTTTATAATAAGCTTCGCCTCTTTTATATGAGGTCTCTCCGCATACTTCTTTTATAATCGATTTATTTAATGTAAAATTCATTGTTTTGACACTTCCTTAATGTAAAACCATTTTCTCTTACTTAACATTTTACATGCTCTACGAGAAAATATAAAATATTGATTGAACAAAAAAAGATGCTTATTTATAAGCACCTTCTTCACTCTATCTCCATCAACCTTTTCGCTTCAAAATACAGCACCTGAATAAATTTCTTCGTATTAATTCGTATATGACCAGAAGTTGCTAGTTCATCCTTTGTCATTTCTGTCATCCGTTTTCTAACTATCGTAAAATCAAAAAATTTTGGAGCATAGCTTTCAAATTTTGGATTTGAAAAGTCTGTTAGTCCGAGGGAGGCTAAATGATTCAATGATTGATAAATCGCTCTTCTTACACGTTGTTCAGACGCTTTTCTCTCCTTATCTATATCTGCATCCGAAGCTATATGATCTAATTTTTTTAATGTTATTTGGTGAAAAATATCTTTTAACGCAGGGAATCCAAATTCAAATGTTTGTGCCTTTTCTTGTCCGTATAAATATTCCAGCATATTAAGTAAATCTTTACTTCCGTTCTCTCCCGCAATACCGAGTTCTGCTAGTAAGAAACGTCCTGAATCCGAGATCTTTCTTCCTTCTTGCACTGTTTCACTACGCATTTGCGGCTTTTCCCACTGAAACACATTATTTAATGATTTTTGAATATCATATATAGAACGTTCCAAACGAATACGCTCCATCACTTTTCGTACAACAGATACTACTTCTATTTTGTTTAGTGGTTTCGTAATATAATATTCTACACCAAGTGTATACGCCTCACCGATGAGTTGTTTCGACTCAACTTGAGAAATCATAATAATTTTCCCAGTAAATGAAGAGGCTATATGACGAACTGTTTCAATACCGTCTCTCATCGGCATTAATAAATCAATAAATAAAATATCTACTTTTTTATAATTTAGCTGTTCTGCTTCAATAAACGCTCCATCTTCCGATTCTCCGATTACTTCCCCAAGATCGCCATCCTCAATAATTTGCGAAAGCATCGAACGGAAAACTTCATCATCATCTACGATATAATAAAACAATCCTATTCCCCTTCCCGCTTTAAACTGCACTCCGGTAAGCAAACGATAAACTTACACCCTTTTTCAGTTTCATTGTCTTCTAACCTTACTTCTCCGCCGAGCTCTGTAACCATTTCGTGTATGTAAGAAAGTCCAATACCTGTTGACGGTGTTCCTGTTTGATCATACTTGGAAGTAAACCCGGGCTTAAATACTAATTTCTTATACTTTTGTGCAATACCAGGGCCATCGTCAATTACTTCAAAGATTACATGTTGATCTCGTTTATATAACTTAATACGAATGAGACCTCTTTCTTCAATTGCTTCCACTGCATTTGCAACTAAGTTATTAAAGATTGATAACACTGTATACACGTGATATGCAGCGTGTTCACCTTCTATATGTTTTGAAAAACGTATATCTTTCCCTAGCATTTCAGCATATTTCTCATTTATTCTTACGATCATTTCTGTAAGCTCATGTCCTTCTACATACTCAGCCATATTTTTATCTAATAACAGTTTAGATAATCCTGCAAAAATCCTTTGATTATCCTTTTTTATTTCGTGCACTTCTCCTGCTATTTTCAATGCTGTTTTACTGCTGGAATCATCGTTCACTTGTAGGTTTCGATATAGTTGATATGCTTCTTGTGTAATCAACTCTGCATTTTGTAACGTTTTTTTCAAATGAACAGATTCTACATATAAGTTCGAAAGGTGCATGAACATTTTTTCATTTTCTTTTCGAACTTGTGATTCTTTTAATTTCGTTTCATATAAAATCATCATATTCAAAAAGCCAAGTGCAAAGAAACTACGGAAAATAGCAATAATAATTAATTTATTCACTTCAGAAACTGTTATTGTTGTACCGAGTACTACCATATGATAAATCGCAAGTTCTGACATACTTGCGATAATTTCAATTGTAATTCCAAGGCACCCAATAACGATTGGTTTCTGATGAAACTTATTCACCCTACAAAGTGAAAAAAGACTTCCATAAATAAAATAATAAAAGAACACAGGATAACGCAAATAAAATGATTCTGTCATATGAAATGAACCTTGCATGACCCAGTCAAGACATACACGGAATAAAACGACACATATACCGACAAGAATACCTGCAGCTGCTGCGGGCATTTTCCTTAAAAATAGTAATAAAAAGAAGAAAAGGGGTGTCCCAAAGCTAACACGAAACGTGTCGTTAAAAGGATGAAAATTAAGCTCTCCAGCAATCGGAACAACTACCATTAATATAATTAAAAGGGATATATCTTTCTTCCATAACTGATTCCAATTCAAAGGTGCCACTTCCTATACTTTTTTCGGTAATAAAAGTGAAAGCCCGCTTATATTATAAACGGGCTTTATTTCTATATTCTAACCTTTTCTACCGCTTTTATTTGGCGATACTCTGGCTCCCAGATTGCTTCTTTCACTGCAATCTTAATATCGTTATCACTTAAGTTCTCTCTAGCAACACCTTCTGCAACAGCAACTTTCGCTACTTCAATTGCAACCATTTCCGAGATATTACGTAACTCTTCAACTTCTGGCAAAATAGGTGCTCCTGGCTGACTTGTATCTACCATGCTAGCAACCGCTTCAGCAGCTGCTGCAAACATTCCATCCGTCATAACGTTTGCACGTACAACAATTGTTCCAAGACCAAGACCTGGGAAAATAAGTGCGTTATTTGATTGTCCAATCACATACGTTACACCGTTGTATGTAACTGGTTCAAATGGACTTCCTGTTGCAACTAATGCTCTTCCTTCTGTCCACTCGATTAAATCAGCTGGTTTTGCTTCAGCAAGTGGCGTCGGATTCGACATTGGTAAAATGATTGGTCTTTCTACGTGAGAAGCCATTTTTTTAATAATCTCTTCTTTGAATGCTCCTGCAACAGTTGATGTACCGATTAAAATTGTCGGTTTTACATGCTTCACAACTTCAGCAAGTCCGATCACATCATTTTGTTTCCACTCACTTACTTCTGCTTCTCTTCTTGCATATGGAATTTGGAAATCAAGAAGATCTTCCATATTATCTGTAACTAACCCGTTACGATCAATACACCAGAAACGCTTATATGATTCTTCTTCTGATACGCCAACGCGGACCATTGCATCTCTAACTTGATCTACGATACCGATTCCAGCCGTACCAGCACCAAACACAACAACGCGGTGTTCACTTAAAGGTACACCCGAAACTTTCACTGCCGATAACACAGCTGCCAATGAAACTGCACCTGTACCTTGAATATCATCATTAAATGTACAAATATCATGACGATATTTATCTAAAATTTTTCGTGCATTTCGAGAGCTAAAGTCTTCCCAATGTAAAAGTGCTTTCGGGAATTGTTTATTCACTGCTTGTACAAATGTATCAATAAATTCATCGTAAGCTTCACCAGTTATACGAGGGTGACGATTTCCAATATAAAATGGATTGTTTAATAGTTCCTCACGATTTGTACCTACATCTAAAATTACCGGTAATACACGGCTAGGATCGATACCAACTGCGGCCGTATAAACAGCTAATTTTCCTATTGCGATGTTTATACCACCAACACCCCAGTCACCAATTCCAAGTATGCCTTCTCCATCTGTTACAACGACTAAATCAATGTTTTCAGCTGTTGCACCGATATTCGCAAATGCTTCTTCAATACCTGATGGGTCGTTAATTGATAAATACACACCACGCGGTTTACGGTATTCATGACTATATCTTTGAATCGCTACACCAACAGTTGGTGTATATACGATTGGTAACATTTCACGTAAATGATTTGTTAATATACGATAAAATAACACTTCATTTCGATCATGTAACGCTGTTAAGTATACGTTCTTTAATAAATCGTCCGGCTGAGAACAAAATTGTTCATACGCTCGGCGTGCTTGTTCTTCTAATGTTAAAACTGCTGGCGGTAATAACCCTTTTAAACCTAATTCTTCTCTCTCTTCTTGCGTGAAAGCGACCCCTTTATTTAAAAGTGGTGTTGATAATACTTCTACTCCTCTTAATGTCGTTTCTAATGAACCATTAGAAGCTACTGTAAACTTACTCATAACATCCCTACCTCTATTCATATATAGCATTTCTATATTGTAAACAAAAAAGAGGGGATTGTCCCCCCTCTTCTTTTAATTTTTCTTTAAAAGAGTTGCTCCTGCAATCCCTGGGTGTGTCATTTCGAATGGATCTAGAATTAACTCTAAGTCTTCTTGTGACAGTACACCGTTTTTCACACAAAGTTCTCGAACGGATTGACCTGTTGCAATTGCTTCTTTCGCAACGCGAGCTGCTGCTTCATAACCGATATGAGGGTTCACGGCTGTAATAATTCCTACACTCTTCTCAACATACTCTTTTAAGCGATCTTCATTCGCTTCAATTCCTTTTAAGCAATTATCTGTAAAGGCACGGAAACCGTTATTCATAATGCTAATCGATTGAAGTAAGTTGAAAACAAGCACTGGCTCCATAACGTTTAGTTCTAATTGTCCAGCTTCTGAAGCAAGGCAAATTGTATGGTCGTTACCAATTACTTGGAACGCGATTTGATTAATTACTTCTGGCATAACAGGGTTTACTTTCCCTGGCATAATAGATGAACCTGGTTGACGAGCAGGTAGCATGATTTCCGCTAAGCCAACGCGTGGACCTGATGCCATGAGACGAAGGTCGTTCGCAATTTTAGACATGTTCATCATACATACTTTAAGTGCTGCTGATACTTCTGTATATGCATCCGTATTTTGCGTTGCATCCACTAAATCTTCTGCACCAACAAGTGGTAGTTCACTAATTGTAGCTAAATGTTTTACAACTGCTTCAATATATTCTGGATCAGCATTTAAGCCTGTACCAACTGCAGTTGCCCCCATGTTCACTTCATATAGATGTTGACGTGATTGCTTGATACGTTTCATATCACGTTCAAGTACGCGAGAATACGCCTTAAATTCTTGTCCAAGACGAATTGGCACAGCGTCTTGTAAATGTGTACGACCCATTTTAATAACATGATCAAACTGTTCTGCTTTTAATTCAAATACATCGTGCATATAACCCATCGTTTGTAATAAGCCTTCTAGTGCATTTAATGTTGCAATATGGATCGCTGTTGGGAATGCATCGTTCGTTGATTGCGCCATATTTACATGACTGTTTGGACTAATATAATCATAGTCTCCCTTTTCCATTCCTAATAATTCAAGGGCACGATTGGCAATGACTTCATTTGCGTTCATATTCATTGAAGTTCCTGCACCGCCTTGAATTGGATCAACGATGAAATGATCATGCCATTTTCCATCAAGAATTTCTTGTGATGCTTCTGCAATAGCACCACCCTTTTTCAATTCCAATCTTCCTACATCTGTATTAGCAAGTGCTGCCGCTTTTTTTACAATTGCTAACGCTTTAATTAGACCTTCATGAACTTTGTATCCTGTAATTGGGAAATTCTCTACTGCACGCATTGTTTGCACGCCGTAGTACGCGTAATTTGGCACTTCTTTTTCACCTAAAAAATCTTTTTCAATTCGTACTCCATTTTTAACTTCAGTTAATGTTGCCATGACTTTTCACTCCTTAACGATTTCTTATGCTGCTTTTGTTTGTTTGACTGTTTCTACATATTGTTTTGCTTTCTCATTATCGAATTCGCCTTCCCACTTCGACATAACAATGGCAGCTAATGCATTTCCTAACACATTGACAGATGAGCGAATCATATCTAAAATGCGGTCAATTCCCGCAATTAACGCGATACCTTCTAACGGTAAGCCCATTGATCCCAACGTTGCTAATACAACAACGAATGATGCACCCGGAACTCCCGCCATACCTTTAGATGTTAACATGAGAACGAATAATAACGTTATTTGCTCCGTTAGTGACATGTGCACACCGTACATTTGTGCAACAAACAATGCCGCTAACGCTTGATAAATAGCCGATCCAGTCAAGTTAAATGTATAACCTGTCGGAATTACAAAAGAGGCAACGGCCTTTGGACAACCGAACTCTTCCATTTTTCTCATTATATTAGGTAAAACAGCTTCTGAACTTGCTGTCGTAAATGAAAGAATAAGTTCTTCTTTTAAAATTTTCATTAATGTAAAAATGTTTACGCCAACCATTCGTGCATTAATACCTAATACAATCACAACGAATAGTATAACAGTTACGTATACAGCTAGCACTAGTTTTCCTAAAGGAAGTAGTGTTGCTACACCAAATTTTGCAACCGTAACCGCAATTAATGCGAATACACCAAATGGTGCGAACTTCATCACTTGATTTGTAACCCAAAACATCGCTTCGAGCACACCTTCAAAAAAATTAAAAACAGGCTTTCCCTTTTCACCGATTGCTGCAACTCCTAAACCGAATAGTACTGAGAAGAAAATAATCGGTAATAAGTCACCTTGTGCAATAGACTCAAATACGTTTTTCGGTACAATATGAACAATTGTCTCAGCAAAACCTTTCTTCTCTGTAGCATCTGCTGTTTGTTTATAAGAAGAAATATCACTTTGCTGTAAGTTACTCATATCAACGCCAGTACCTGGTTGGAATATATTCGCCGCAAGTAATCCCATTAAAATAGCAATCGTCGTAATAATTTCGAAATAAAGAATTGTCTTACCGCCCAGTTTCCCAAGCTTCTTCATATCTCCTACACCAGCTACCGCAACAATTAATGCTGAAATAACAATTGGTACTACAATCATTTTAATTAAGTGAATAAATATATCCCCAATTGGTGTGATATAAGAAATCGCCGTTTTATTGCCATAAAAGACTGCCCCTACTACAATCCCTAAAACAAGCGCGACAAAAATTTGTGTTGCCAATCCGAATTTTTTCATTTATGTTCATCCCCTTCATGCGAACGCTTTCATTTCGTATTTATAAAAGCTTACTCACACATCTTATAGGCGAACCTACAAAATCATACAAAAACCTACAAGTTCGTCACAAAAAATTCGAAAATTTTTCTTTTCTTTTTCATTGACACCTTTTCATTAAAAAGAAATAAAATATACTTGATAAGTAATCAGATTGTTTCGTATAATCAAAAAGATATACACTTACAACAAATCGAAATGAAAAGGAGTGGATGATATGAAAAATTATGTACAAAAATTCGTCCTATCTTCTTCTTTTCTTTTTCATTTTCTTAAAAAGGAACAAAGGCATTTGCCTTTGTTCCTTTTTTATTGCGATCTATATAGGGGGAATTGTTATGAAGCCATATAAAAGAGTCTTAATTAAATTAAGCGGCGGCGCACTTGCTGATCAATCTGGAAATAGCTTTAACTCCAAACGATTAGAACATATCGCAAACGAAATTATATCCATTATTGACTTAGGTATCGAAGTATCCATTGTCATCGGCGGCGGTAACATTTTCAGAGGTCATCTAGCTGAAGAATGGGGAATTGATCGTGTAGAAGCTGATAATATCGGTACATTAGGTACAATCATTAACAGCTTAATGCTTCGCGGCGTTTTAACAAGTAAAACAGATAGAGAAGTACGCGTTATGACTTCCATCCCGTTTAATGCAGTAGCAGAGCCTTATATTCGCCTTAGAGCAGTACATCATTTAGATAACGGTTATGTTGTTATTTTTGGAGGTGGTAACGGGCAGCCGTTCGTTACGACAGATTATCCAAGTGTTCAAAGAGCCATTGAAATGAATAGTGACGCAATATTAGTCGCAAAACAAGGAGTAGATGGTGTCTTTACTAGTGATCCAAAACATAATAAATCAGCGAAAATGTACAGAAAACTAAACTATAACGATGTTGTTAGGCAAAACATTCAAGTCATGGATCAAGCCGCTTTATTACTTGCCCGTGATTACAATTTACCAGCACACGTCTTTAACTTTGATGAGCCTGGTGTAATGAAAAGAATTTGCTTAGGGGAGCATGTGGGGACATTGATTAATGATGATGCTTCATTGCTTGTGCATGAAAACTAATTATTTCTCATTAAAAAAGGGTGTCTATAAAAGACATCCTTTTTCATTAACCTTTATAAATAAAAATCCACTAATCCTGCCACTTTCTCCTTACAACGCTCCCAAAACGATAACTTCTCAAAAAACTCTTTTGTCATCTCTTTCGAATCACGAAAATCTTCTGTTAACGCCTTATTCACTTCTGAAACAATTGTTCCACCATGAATATACAAATTCATCTCATCATTTATATAGAAGCTACGTGCAGTTATGTTCGTTGTGCCGATCACAGTTAGTTCATTATCAATCAGCATTAACTTCCCATGGAACATCCCTTTTTTATAACCATATACCGTAATCCCGTTATTAACTGCTTGACGAATATAAGGATACGCTGCCTCTTTAATAAGAGGAATATCTGGTTTATATGACCATAGTATTTTTACTGTAACACCACGTTTTTGCGCTTCAATTAAAGCATTCATAAATTCTTTGTTTTTCGCTATAAAATAAGGCGTTGTAACGACAATTGAATGCTTCGCTTGTTTTATTAATTCGATATATGTTTCAGCGACGTGATGTCCATTGTAGCTAACCATCGTATGTAATGTATTCCCTTTACTCGCTTTATTCGTACTTCTTTTTATATGTTCTTTCGTATCTCGTTTCCAATCTAAAGCGAATTGTTCTTCTAAGTCTTTCGCTCCTTCTCCTCTTATCCGTACATGATAGTCACGCCAATATCCAAATCGCTTATCTTTCCCTAAGTACTCATCTCCCATATTAAAGCCACCCGTATAGCCAATCTCCCCATCAATCGTCGTAATACGACGGTGATTACGATGGTGAAGTGAATAAAATCCGAATGGCAATTCAGGTTTTCTACTGTATGTAAAATGCACACCACTTTCCTGTAATTCATTTATCATCTTTCTTTCAAATGATAAATCATTAATGCGATCAACTGATAAATAAACGTTTACTCCTTCTTTTGCCTTCTCTTTTAATAAGTTTAAAAAAGTATAGCTACTTTTATCATCTGACAAAATATAAAAATACGTGTAAATAGATTGCTTCGCCTCTCTTATATCAGTAAATAACTGTTTATACAATGGCTTCCCTTCTACGTATAATTGAAAGTCACTATAATGAGGAGCGTACTCTGTCGGCATATTTTTCCCGGCTTCCATTTTTCGTCCGATCGTAACGTCAATATGCATCCAAATTAATATAAAAATAACAATAGCAATAATAATAGAAGTAACTCGCAATATTTTTTTAATCATTTTGATTTCCTTCCACTCATTTTCTTTCCACCTTTCTATTTTGTCATTCAAATTTAGATTTCATGCTCCATACAGAAAAGGATGTGACTTAACGTCACACCCTTTCTCCATTAAACAAAGTTTCTCGCATCATTATTTCTTCCAAATTTATAAATAGCAATTAAGAAGAATGCTACCGCAAAGGCAAATAAGATTAAAATATTTAAATACAAATCTGAAATCGGAATTCCCTGTTGTAGTTTTGATACCGTGTCTAATAGCCATCTCTGCGGAAGAAAATCAGCTACTTTTTGCACTGCTTTCGGCATAATATCATATGGAAAATAACATCCAGCGAGTAAACATGTCGGTACAATGATCATATTTTGCAGTGCATTTGCCGATGCTGAGTTTTTCGAAAAAGCGACAAGGACTAACGATATTCCAATCGCTATTAAAGCAAATAGCATGAGTACACCAATCATCACTATGAAAGGCATATTGATATTTATATGAAAAACATTCGTTAGGAATAAGATTGTAATCAGAATTTGTACTGTTAATAGCAGCATATTCACCCCGACATTAGATAATATGAATTTCCTCCCATCTATCGGCGTTGATAAGAGTCTAAAATACGTTCTATTTTCTTTTTCTTTTAAAATATAACCTGATAAGTTCGCTGCTGAAAATAGCATAAACATAATAAGGTAACCCATCGTTTGGTTTGTCATATCTTTATTTTTCGAAGTATCTTCTAGCGTCTCCGTTTTCATTTTAAATGAACCTTTTTGATATCCTGCGTACATAGTATCAAATGCACTTTGATCTGTTCCTGCTACTTTACTAATAGCTGCTACATTATCAATATAATTGTATAAATATGATTTTATAAATGCTGTTACTTGATCACCTTTAATCGATGAAATTTCAATATGATTTGGTTTCCCTTCTCGAACACTTTTTGAAAAACCAGAATCTAATGTAATAACTCCATCAAGTTTTTTGGAAGTGAGTTTATCTTCTACTTCAGATTCTTTAATTTTACTTACCTTTACATGATTTAATCCTTCTAAAAATTTCACAGTATCATTTGCTATAGATTGATTTTCTTTATTTATAACCCCGATATTTAACGTCCCTTGCCCCACATTCCCATACATTGAGAAGGAGATTAGCGTTCCGATTATCGGCAAACTAATAATAATGAATAACCCTTTTTTATTTTTCAAAAGTACAGATAACGTTTTTTGTATGAGCCATAAAATATCTTTCATACTATAGCCCCTCCCGTCTACGTAATGCAATAATTGCAATTAATAAAAAGAGTGCCGAAATGCCAAGATTTAAACATATTACCGGCAGTGCTGCTCCTACATCATTTGCATAAATAATTTTCATAACAGCTGTGTTTGCCCACGTTAATGGTGATAAATTCGTAACGAAATTTTCTTCTATTACGAAATATGCACCACCAAAAATAGAGGATAATTGCACAATAACCATAATAATCGCTCTAGATGATTCCGGTGTTTTTGTAATATATCCAATTCCTAAACCGAAGCTAATTGCTAGAAAGATTTGTGTTAATAAAATAAGAAATATGATTCCAAGATGGTCGCCCCAATTCGCTTGAAAAACAAATTTACTAAATAACATGACAAGTAATATGCACAGAGCATTTGCTACTAGGCTACCAAGTACTTTTCCAATGAATATTTCAGCCTTACTTATAGGTGCAGCAATGAGACGATCTCCTGTTTTACGTATTCGTTCTCCACGAATTAAAGAACTCGCTCCCATCGCAGCATATAGTGCAATCATCGTTGTCATTACAACCGCGTAGTAATCCATAGAACCTGGTTTTTTCGCAGCTTGTAAAGATGTTTCTTTTATATAATCATTATGATTTCCGCTTGAAAAAACTGTGCTCACTTTACTAGGATCTACTTTTGCAACTTCGGCCGCTACATTGTACTTATCAACAAATGTTGTCAGCATGCCTTCCACAATACTTCCCTCAACACTACTTTTGTCACTTCCGTAAAATTTTGCACCATCTTTATTTAACTCTACATAAGCAGCATATTTATTTTGCTTCACTTCTTCTTTCCCATCTATACTGCCAGAAGCTTTTTTAAAATGAATACCCGATTTATCGACTTCTTTCGTAAATGCTTCGAACGTTTGAGAAAATGTGCTACTCGCTTCATCTTTGTAGAGCACTTGTATATCTTTAATCGCTTGACTATCGCTATCAAATGCATTCGTTAATGCTGTTCCTAACACAAGCATTAGTACAATCGGAAATGCTAACATAAAAACTAAAGTTCTTACGTCTCTGAAATCTCTTTTAATATGCATAACTGCAATATTGAAGATGTTCAATTGATGAACCTCCCTTTACCTTTTCTTCATTTACCTTTTATTTATCTCGTAAGTTTCTTCCAGTCAACGTAAGGAATACTGTTTCTAAGTTCGGAGCCTGCTCCTCTAACGAACGAATTTCAATGTCATGATTAATGAAATGCTGAATAATTTTATTTAAATTATTTACTCCTGCATCCGAATTTACCTTGATTACGTTCTCTTCAACTTGAACAGCTTTCACACCGTTTATCACTTTTAACTTTTCTACATCTAAATTTTCTACTGACTTCACTTCAACCCAAATGTCTTTCGTGTCAGTAATAATCGCTTTTAACTGTTCTTTCGTACCTTCTGCAATCACTTTACCGTGATCTACAATTGCTATTTTCGTACAAATCTCTTCTACTTCTTCCATGTAGTGGCTCGTGTAAATAATAGTGCTGCCCATTTCATTTAATTTTCGAACCGACTGGAGAATATAGTTTCTTGACTGTGGATCAATTCCAACTGTCGGCTCATCCATAATAATTAACTTCGGTCTATGAGCAATCGCACAAGCGATATTCAGTCTTCGTTTCATCCCGCCAGAAAAGTTTTTCGGGTAACTTTTATGTTTATCACTAAGCCCCACAAACTGAAGCGCTTCCTCTACTCTCGCTTTTAGCTCTACTCCTCTTAAACCGTACAATCCAGCAAAGAATTTCACATTTTCATAGGCAGTTAACTCTTCATAAATCGCAATATCTTGCGGAACGATACCGATATTCATCTTCGCAAATCGATTA
>DWRB01000037.1:0-50610 GCA_018250355.1 Bolla brennus | reverse complement strand
GATACGAAGTATGGATTAGCTTTATTAGCAAAGATACTTTTATTCATTTTCATGGGGATATTGGGAATTGTTCATTATGTGAAAGGGAAAATGAGAGCGGAGCAAGGATTAGGCGCTACGGTGAAAGTAGAATTTATCATTGGAATTATCATTTTTGTCATCGTAGCTTTTATGACAAACGTACAAACACCGCCGATGCCTCCTACTGGACCTTTTACAGAGAGTAAGCAACTAGATAATGGATATGAACTTACTTTACATGTAAGTCCTAATAAAGTAGGACAAAATACATTCCATATTACTTTAAAGGATGAGAACGGACAACCTGTTACTGATATGGAGCAAATTATTTTAACTACGCAATCATTGGATATGAATATGGGGAAGGGTTCATTTAAAGTTTCGGCCGTGTCACCAGGAGAATATGAAGCGGAAGGTATGTATATTAACATGACAGGAAACTGGAATATACAAGTGCACGGATTAACAAAATCTCTTGATAGTTTTGATGCGGATTATAAATTTATTGTAGGCGGCAGATAAAGTGAAACTTTAATCAGCCCTCATCAATCGGGTTATCCGGCGAATAGCGGGATAAAGAGAAGGTATAGATAAAAAGGAGCTAATAGAAAATGAAACGTATAAAAAAAATTGGCACAACAATGATCGCAACAATAATTGCAATGGGGATTTTTTCGTTACCTGTTAGTGCGCACGTCACTGTGAAACCAGAAGCTTCGGACGTTAATTCTTGGGAGACTTACACGATAAAAGTACCAGTTGAGAAGAATATAGCAACGACAAAAGTTACATTGAAAATACCGTCTGGAGTGGAGTTCCAACAGTATGAACCAGTGCCAGGATGGAAAGTGGAAGAGCAGAAAGATAATGCTGGAAAAGTTAAAACTGTAGTATGGGAAGCAACAGGAGAAGGGATTTTACCCGGTCAGTTCCAGCGATATACTTTCGTCGCTAAAAATCCGGATAAAGAACAAAAAATAGCTTGGGATGCATATCAACAATATAAAGACGGAGAAATTGTGGAATGGACAGGCGATGAAAAAGCTGAAAAACCACATTCACTTACTACAATTGCAAAAGGTACGTCATTAACAGGAGAACATGGTGAAGTGTCTAGTGTAGAAAAGAATGAAGGTGCTAGTAATATGCAAGTAATAGCGATTATCTTATCTATTTTGGCGATTGTATCTTCGGCAGGTGCGTGTGTTTTTGTAGTGCGTCGTAAAAAGTAAGATATAAGAAAGAGCCTACAAAAGCAGGCTCTTTTTCATTTTTATTTCACTTCAACCTGCTGCCTTACAGTAAGTGTTTTCGGCTTTATGTTTACGAAACAAATACTCACAACAATAAATAATAGTCCGATGAATAAGCTAATCGTAATGGCCTCATGTAAGAAAATTGAACTTACAATAATAGCGATTAGTGGAATGAGGAATGTATAAGCCCCAACTTTACTTGCTTCACCAGCTCCAACAAGAGTGAAGTATGCAAGCCATCCCATTGCAATAACAAAGAATGAAATAAAGAGTAGTACACTAACAAACGGTATACTCCAAGCAATACTAGACCAGCTTTCAAACTCTGATCCAAATCCAATTAAGCAAAGCCCGCCAATAATAAGCTGCAGTGTTACCATCCAAATGGAATTAACGCGGTGCCCAGTCTTCTTAATAAATACTGTTCCAAGTGCCCAGCCAATAGCGCATCCTATCGCGAGAAGGATTCCGATAATAGAAATATGTCCAGTTAAACTACTAGAGCTAATGACACCTACACCAATAAATCCAAGAACAAGCCCGAAAATTTTTAAGCCGTACATAGATTCTTCAAGCCAAATCCATGAGAAAATGCCGAGTAAAACAGGTTGTAGAAATACAATGGCGGAAAATAACCCAGCGGGCATATATTGAAGGCCTACAGTTTGTAATCCGTAAAATATAATGATGTTAAGTAAAGAAGAAATAACGTATAAATGCCAAGTTTCTTTTAAGTGTAACTCTTTGTATTTCGGTAATGCGAAAAGGAGTAAAATGAATCCTCCAATTAAAGTTCGAACGCCTGCAAATAAAACGGGTGGTGTATAATGCAGGGCAAACTTAGATAAAGGCCAATTGATTCCCCACATGAAAACGAGAAAGGTAAGGATTATGGCCGTCTTAGTTCGAGAAAGCTGTGTCACGGTAAGACCTCCTTGTTGTTATTCATTTCACTATGATATGATATCGACTGTAATAAATAAAATGAATCTTTTTTATAAGGAGTATAAGTGATTAGTTATGACCATTACACAACTGCAAGTATTAATAAAAACTGTTGAGTTAGGTAGTTTTACGAAGGCTGCTCGGGTGTTAAATATGACGCAGCCAGCTGTAAGTCATGCAATTTCAAGTATTGAGTCAGAGTTAGGAGTTACGATTCTTATACGTGATAAACGAAAAGGGCTAATCGTTACGGATGTAGGAAACAGAATTCTTGTGCATATTAGAGAGATTTTGAACGGTGTAGAGAAGATTGAACAAGAAGTTGCGATGGAGAAAGGACATGAAGTTGGGACGATTCGAATTGGGAGTTTTCCGAGTGCCTCTGCACATTTCTTACCGAAAATGATAAACCTTTTTAAGGAGAAGTATCCGAACTTAGAAGTCGTTCTTAGTGAAGGAACGATTAAAGAAGTTGAAGGTTGGTTAGTATCGAGGGTTGTTGATATAGGAATTGTTATTTTGCCTAATAAAGAGATGGAGATTGTCCCATTAACGAAGGGGAAAATGGTTGCTATCTTAAGAGAGGATCATCTTCTTTGTAAGAAGGACTCTATTACAATTAGTGATTTAGAGAATGAACCGATCATATTATGTAAGGGAGGATACGAACCACCCATTATTGATATGTTTAAACAAGCCAACGTACCACTTCGGGCTGAGTATGTAATATCGACTGTTACTACAGCTTTAAATATGATTCAAGAAGGGCTAGGTATTGCAATATTAGCTGAATTATCTTTAACGAATTTACCACAGAATGTGCAAACGAGAGAATTGGAACCACAAGTATGGAGAGAAATTGCTTTAGCTGTTCCTTCATTAAAGGATTCTTCAATCGCTGTGCAGCTATTTATTGAAGAATTTCAAGCGCTATTTGCAGAATAAAAAGAGGTGTCTCATATATCATAATGGGACACTTTTTAATTTACTTATAAAAAATCTATGAAAAGGATTGACTTATCTTTTTGTTGTAACTATAATGATTACATCGAGGTGATGATCACGATGAAAATTAGTAGCCGCTTTTCTATAGCTGTTCATATTTTATCTATTTTGAAAAACAATCCATCTTCACTTTGTACTTCAGACTATATAGCTGAAAGTGTAAATACGAATCCAGTAGTCATTCGTAAAATGATATCGTACTTGAAACAAGCTGGTTTTGTATATGTAAATCGCGGTCCAGGTGGTGCGGGATTATTAAAGGATTTACATGAAATCACATTGTTAGATGTATACCATGCAGTAAATGTAGTCGAAGAAGACAAGCTATTTCATATTCACGAGCAACCAAATCCAGATTGTCCAATTGGAGCAAATATTCAAGCGGTGTTAGAAGTTATATTAATACAAGCGCAATCCGCGATGGAAGCAGTTTTGAGAAATATTACGATGGGGCATTTGTTTGAAACTTTGCAAGAAAAAATGAATGCTTAAATTATATTTATATTTTTTTGTTATTAATGTAACTGATTTGATTACAACTATAAAGGTAAGGTGTAAAAGTATGACTGTAAAAATGAAAGTATACTCAGATTTTATATGTCCATTTTGTTTTTTAGCAAAAGGTCCGTTAGATGAAGTAGCGAAAGAAAAAGATGTGGAAATTGAATGGATGCCATTTGAATTACGTCCAAGTCCATATTCAAAAATAGATCCATGGAATGAGCCGGAAAAATTAGGTTCATGGGATGCTTTCATTCTTCCAACTGCGAAGAAATTAGGAATTGATATGCGTTTGCCACGTGTTTCTCCGCATCCATATACACATTTAGCTTTTGAAGGATGTCAATTTGCGAAAGAACGTGGACTTGGAAATGAGTATCATCACCGCGTATTTACGGCATTTTTCCAAGAAGAACAAAACATTGAAGATATTGATGTTTTAACAAAGTTAGCGGTAGAAGTAGGTCTTCCTGAAGCTGAATTTAAAGATGCTTTAGTAACCCGTAAATATAAAGAAAAGCATCAAGAAGCAATTCAGCATGCATATGATGAAGCGAATATTATGGCTGTTCCAACTGTCATGATTGGAGATGAAGTCATTCAAGGGCTTGCTAGTAAAGAAACGCTACAAAGAGTCATTGATAAAGAAATTGAAAAGGAAAAAACAAATTCATTTGAAGGTATGCAATGTAGTACAGATGGATATTGCTAATTCGCTTGTTATGAAATAACAAAATAAATTATAAAACAAATATTTGGAGGAATTAAAATGTCAGCAACTACAACAAACTTAAAAGAAGCAATCGTGAACCGTCGTTCTATTCGTAAAGTAACAAAAAACGATGCAATTACGAAAGAAAGAATTGAAGAAGTATTACAAACAGCTTTACACGCACCAACATCTTTCAATATGCAAAGTGGCCGTATGGTTGTATTAATGGATGGAGAGCATGAAAAGTTTTGGGATATTGTTAAAGAAACACTAAGAGCCCGTGTACCAGCAGAAAACTTTGAAGCGACTGTAGAAAGATTAAAAGGTTTCCATACAGGTGTTGGGACTGTGTTATTCTTTGAAGATCAAGCGACAGTAGAAAAAATGCAAGAAAATGCACCATTATATAAAGATCAGTTCCCATTCTGGTCTCATCAAGGAAATGCAATGTTACAACATACAGTATGGATGTTATTATCAGCTGAAGGAATTGGCGCATCATTACAACATTACAATCCAATCGTAGATGCTGAAGTGAAAGAAACTTGGAACATTCCAGCAGAATGGAGCTTAGTAGGACAAATGCCATTTGGTGAGCCAAATGAACAACCAGGAGAAAGAACTTTCTTACCTACTGAAGATGTAGTGAAATTTTATTAAGAAATTTAATATATAAAAAGTTAAATAAAAGGAGAGTACATATTAGCCATATATGTACTCTCCTTTCGTATGCAATGTTAAACTCTTACTGCAAGAACGATTTCCTTCATATGAATCGGAGTCTTTCCTTACAATTAAAAATCTGTTATGTTTATTGTTTTGAAATGACAGTAAACATCCCCGTCATGTTTGGTGAGTAATCCTTAAAATCAAATTTTTCATAGAACGATTCTTTATCTTGTGATGCAAACAAACCGACAAACGCCTTATCAGGGGCATTCTCATGTAAGTATGCAACTAAACGATACATGATTTCTTTCCCAATACCATGTTTCTGATAATCCGGATGAACTACTATATCTTGAATATAGAAATAGATAGCTCCATCACCAATAATTCTCCCCATGCCGATAATTTGTTCATTATCTTTCACTGTGATGCAGTGAATAGAATTCTTCAGTGAAGTATCCGCTACTTCAAAATTCATATAATTAGTCCATCCAACAGAATCACACAAATATTTGTACTCTTCTAATGTTGGAATGTTATGTTTAAACTCATATGTTTTCAAAATGTAACCTCCAAGTCCTTAAATACAACAAGTATATATATTCGACATTTTTTTATCTTTTCCTCTTATATAACTGAATTCCCTTTAGCTATTAAATTTCGTATAGTTTCCTTATTTGTATTAATTTATAAGAGTTTAGGGGAAAAATATAAGAAATAATGCAGTAGAAAGGGAAGTGGAAAAATGCATGATGAGAAAAAATATACAGTAGTCGGTACTGATGTTGAAGAAGTAAAACGTCTAAATACAAATTCAGGATTAACATATAATCAGGTGAAAGAATTATTAGCGAAACAAATGCAAAAAAAGAAGTAATGAAATTGAAATTCTTCATTTTTTCATGTAGCATTTCAATTAGAGAGAGTTACAAGGATAACTCTCTTTTTCAATACAATTTAGCAACTTTTAGAGCGGAGGAAACAGCATGAAAAATTGGGTAAAGATAACGTTGTCGATCGCTGGAGGTATTGTCCTATTGTCATGTGCCGGAGGGTATTACGTGTATAAAAATTATTTTCCAAAGGAACCGGAGCGTATCATATATGATAAAGATAGAGTGTTAAAACCGATACATAATCAGTTGAAAGGCATTAATATAGAAAATGTAAAGATAAAAGAAAAAGAAGTCGTAAATGCGACTGTAGATGAGCTTCAAAAAATGATTGATGATGGGAAATTATCATATGAAGAAATAACGAGTATTTATCTTTTTAGAATACAAGAACATGACCAAAATGGAATATCATTAAATGCTGTTACAGAGATTAATCCAAATGCAATGGAAGAAGCGCGAAAGTTAGATAAAGAAAGATCTTTCAATAAGAAGTCGAACTTATACGGCATGCCAGTTATCGTAAAAGATAATGTACAAACGGAAAAGGTGATGCCGACAAGTGCAGGCACGTATGTGTTAAAAGATTGGATTGCAGATGAAGATGCGACGATCGTGAAGAAGTTGAAAGAAGAAGGTGCTTTCGTTTTAGGAAAAGCGAATATGTCTGAGTGGGCAAATTATTTATCCTTTACAATGCCTAGCGGATATAGCGGGAAAAAAGGACAAAATTTGAATCCATACGGTCCAATTACTTTTGATACATCGGGATCAAGTTCAGGATCTGCGACAGTAGTTGCGGCAGATTTTGCACCACTTGCAATCGGGACGGAAACGACTGGATCAATTGTAGCACCCGCGACGCAGCAATCAGTAGTTGGGTTACGTCCATCACTAGGTATGGTGAGTAGATCTGGCATTATTCCATTAGCGGAAACACTTGATACAGCAGGGCCGATGGCAAGAACGGTGAGGGATGCGGCAACGTTATTTAACATAATGGTAAGTTATGATGAAAAAGATACTATGACAGAAAAAATGAAAGATAAAGAAAGAATTGATTATACGAAGGATTTATCGATAGACGGATTGAAAGGGAAAAAAGTAGGAGTTCTTTTTTCAATAGATCGACAAGATGAAAATAGAAAAGAAGTAGCAGAAAAAATTAGAAAAGACCTTCAAGATGCAGGTGCAATATTGACTGATGATATTCAGTTAAACGCTGAGGGTGTAGATAATCTACAAACATTAGAATATGAGTTCAAACATAATGTTAAGGATTATCTTTCACAGCAAAAAAATGTGCCGGTAAAATCGCTAGAAGAGATTATAGCGTTTAATAAAAAGGATAGTAATAGACGAATAAAATACGGACAGACATTAATTGAGGGATCTGAAAAATCTGCTATAACGAAAGATGAGTTTGAAAAAATAGTGCGATCGAGTCAAGAAAATGCAAGAAAAGAGCTAGATAGATATTTAGTAGAAAAAGGTTTGGATGCTTTAGTTATGATTAACAACGAAGAAGTTCTTCTATCAGCTGTAGCTGGCTATCCAGAATTAGCGGTGCCAGCAGGATATGATAACAATGGAGAGCCAGTAGGTGCAGTGTTTGTCGGGAAGCAATTCGGTGAAAAGGAACTGTTCAATATGGGATATGCGTATGAGCAGCAGTCTAAAAATAGAAGATCACCAAAACTGTAAAAGGGTAAACGAAAAAAGAGCTCCACTGAAATATTTTGGTGGGCTAATATGAAAAGAATCTAACATTATAAAAAGAAAAAAGGATTCTTCTCAATTAGTAAGAAAGATTGTCTATAGAAGTTCATAAAATGTAATATATTCAATTTCCATCCATTGAAGGGGGAGGTTAAATCTTAATGAATGAAGTGAAAAATTTCTTTCGAAGTAGAGGGTTCCAACGGTTTCTCGTTTTAATAATAGTAGCGCTTGTATTATATGGATTAAAAAGTATGATCAATTTAATATTAATTACGTTCATACTTACATTTTTAATGGATCGGTTTCAACGTTTTATTTCAAAGAAATTGAAAGTGAATCGGAAAATTGTTATCGCATGTTTGTATATCATATTAGTTACTTTTATCGGCACAACATTATATAAATATTTACCTGTGCTAACGATACAAATTTCCCAATTGATTTATCAGTTTAGGTTATTTTTTCAAAATCCACCTGATAATGAGATCATTAAATATGCACTCTCAACAATTAATGGGATGGAAGTATCAAAATATATAGAACAAGGTGTAGATGTCATATATCAATCGATTGCAAACATAGGGAAAGTCAGTTTGCAAATACTACTTTCTCTTATTTTAAGTTTATTTTTCTTATTAGAAAAAGAACGCATCATATCATTTACTTCGAAATTTAAAGATAGTAGTCTGAAGGTTTTTTATGAGGAGATTGCATATTTTGGTGAAAGGTTTGCAAGATCGTTCGGTAAAGTAATTGAAGCACAGTTTTTAATTGCGGTTGTCAATTGTGTACTCACTGTAATTGCACTTGTGATTTTAGGATTTCCGCAGCTTCTTGTATTGGCCGTCATGGTCTTTCTACTCGGCTTGATTCCAGTTGCTGGTGTTATCATTTCCTTGTTTCCACTTTGTATTATTGCTTATAACGTAGGCGGGGTTATGTACGTTGTATACATACTTGTGTTCATTACAGTAATCCATGCTCTTGAAAGTTATTTTTTAAATCCGAAGTTTATGTCTGCGAAAACGAATTTACCAATCTTTTATACATTTATGATTCTCATCTTCTCAGAACATTTTCTTGGAATATGGGGGCTTATTATAGGGATACCAATCTTTATCTTTTTATTAGATGTACTTGATGTAAACAATGAGGAACAGTTTAAAAAATAGGAAAAGATAGAAAATAACTGATGTTTTTAAGGAGCAATCAAAAAAAGCAATCCAAAATAAATTGGATTGCTTTTTTGCATACACGATTACAGAACAGGAGCCATTGTTTCTTTCAAAACTTGAACAGAGTGATCGAATTTTAATTCTTCTTCTTCACTTAATTCCACTTCTAAAATTTCACGAACACCGCCGCGATTTAATACAGCAGGTACACCGATATAAACATCTTTTTGACCATATTGACCTTCTAAGTACGCTGATACTGTTAATACACTATTTTCGTCGTTTAAAATCGCCTTTGTAACACGTAGAAGTGACATACCAATACCATAGTAAGTTGCACCTTTTCGCTCAATAATATGGTAAGCTGCGTCACGAACGTTTATGAAGATTTTGTCTAAATCTTCTTGCGTGTATGTGTTGTCTTTATCAAGAAGCGTTTGTAGTTTTTGAATACCAATTGATACGTGACTCCAAACAGGAAGTTCCGTATCACCATGTTCTCCGATAATATAAGCATGAATGTTGTGTGGACCAATATCGAAATACTCACCTAACATATAGCGGAAACGAGCAGAATCAAGAGTTGTACCAGAACCGATTACGCGTTCTTTTGGTAAACCAGATTCTTTCCAAGTTACGTAAGTTAAAATATCGACAGGGTTAGTTGCGATTAAGAAGATACCATCAAATCCGCTATCCATAATACTACGAACGATTTGTTTAAAGATTTTCGCGTTTTTCTCAACTAAATCTAAACGTGTTTCGCCTGGTTTTTGTGGTAATCCAGCCGTAATGACTACAAGGTCAGCATCTTTACAATCTTCGTAGCTACCTTTCCATACTCTAGTTGGAGCTGGTGCAAAAGGAACAGCATGACTTAAATCCATTGCTTCTCCTTCAGCTTTTGCCTCGTTTACATCAACTAAAACAAATTCTTCAGCTACAGCTTGGTTAATCATACAGTAAGCATAACTACATCCAACTGCTCCTGTTCCTACTAATACTACACGGTTAATACCTTTTTTCATTTCAAAATTCCTCGCAATTTCATTGATTTTATTATGTAAGATAATACGTCTTACTTCTATAGATTCATATCTAGTTTATTACATTTTATAAAAGATATTCAAGTTTTTGAAAATGTATCCGTGCAATTTCGTGCACGAAACATAGGAAGTAAGTGAACCGAATATAATGCAATAAAATCCTTTATCGAAGGGGAAAAGGGCATGATGCAGCCATTAACGATGGAAAGAATGCTTCATATTATTAATGTGGGACTCGTAAAAACGAAGAATCCAAAGCAAATTATTATTGCTGGTGCAGGAATTTCAGGATTAGTTGCAGCCTCGTTATTGAAAGAATCAGGGCATAGCATAACAATTTTAGAAGCGAATAACCGAATAGGCGGAAGAATATATACGATCCGTGAACCGTTTAGCAGAGGCTTATATTTTAATGCAGGGCCAATGCGAATTCCTGAAACGCACGAGTTAACTTTAGCTTACATTCGTAAATTTAAATTACCGTTAAATCTTTTTATAAATAAAACCGCTTCAGATATTATTTATACGAATAATATTAAAACGAGATTGAATGTGTTTGAAAAAAATCCAAGTATACTTGGATATCCAATTTTAGAGAACGAAAATGGAAAAACGGCAGAAGAGTTAATGTTAGTAGTATTAGAACCAATACTTAATTTTATAAAAAAAGATCCTAATAAAAACTGGATCATCGTTGAAAAAAAGTATAAAACATATTCACTCGGATCATTTTTAAGTGAGTATTATTCAGATGGAGCAATAGATATGATTGGGGTACTTCTAGATATGGAAGCATATATGGGAATGTCTTTAATTGAAGTATTACGTGAAATGATCTTTTTTACTTCAACGACAAAATATTATGAGATAACGGGCGGAATGGATACATTACCAAATTCATTTTTACCGGAGTTAAAAGATAATCTTTTTATGTCGTATAAAGTAGAAAAAATTATACAGGAAGATAATAAAGTGATGATGCAAGTAACAAATGAACAAACGTCACATCCATTTATGGTAACGGGCGACATTGCTATTATCACAATACCATTTTCAGCGTTACGATTTGTAGAAGTTCAGCCATATCATTTATTCTCTTATTTTAAAAGACGAGCAATTCGTGAATTAAATTATATTGCTGCAACTAAAATTGCGATAGAGTTTAAAAGTAGATTTTGGGAGAACGCGGGACAGTGTGGCGGTAAATCTATTACAGATTTACCTATCCGATTTACATATTATCCGAGTTATGGCATTCATACACAAGGGGCAGCCATCGTTTTAGCGAGTTATACGTGGGCAGATGAGGCGTTAACATGGGATAGTCTCTCGCACAGTGATCGTATTCGTTACGCATTAAAAAATTTAGCGGAAATATACGGTGACATCGTCTATAGTGAATTTGTTACTGGAACATCTTTTAGCTGGAGTAAAAATCCGTATTCTTGCGGCGCATTTACAGCTTTCGAACCAGGTCAAGAGCTCGAGTTATTTCCGTATATTACGCCGCCAGCTGGCAAAGTACACTTTGCAGGAGAGCATACGACATTAACACATGGATGGATGCAAGGAGCAATAGAGTCTGGAGTTAGGGTTGCGCATGAAGTAAACGAACAGTGAATCTGTTATGTTTACAAATGGTCATTCTTTTAATAAAATGATAAATATAAATCGTAATTATTACGCTTTGAATACGTTTGAAGTAAAGAAATGGATGGTCGATCAGATGAATAAAGTAGAAATTCATATATTAGGTGGCTTTTTAGGTAGTGGGAAATCAACATTATTACAAAATTTATTGTTAGCGGAGAAAAAGAAGAATAGAAAAGTTGCAGTGTTGATGAATGAGATTGGTGAGTACTCAGTAGATACAGATATTATTGGAAAAGAGAATGTTTTAAGAGAACTTCTGAAAGGATGTATTTGTTGTACGCTAAAAGAAGAGCTTGAAATACAGCTGCATTCGTTATATCAGCAAGAAAGACCAGATGTCATTTATATAGAAACGACAGGTGTTGCACATCCAATTGAAGTGTTAGATGCATGTGTATCACCAATTTTAGCACCCTTCTTAGA
Source organism: Bolla brennus (assembly GCA_018250355.1). Classification (NCBI taxonomy): domain Eukaryota; kingdom Metazoa; phylum Arthropoda; class Insecta; order Lepidoptera; family Hesperiidae; genus Bolla; species Bolla brennus. The sequence goes on along the minus strand of DWRB01000037.1, from coordinate 38,589 downwards.
AGTGAAATCAATTGTCGTCGTTTTAGATGCAGTAAGATGGTTAAATCGAAGTGTATTAAGTGCAAATGTTCAGCAATTATTGCATGAGCAACTGAAGTTTGGTAGCCATATTTTAATTAATAAATCAGATTTACTAACAGATGCGGATAAGAACAAAGTAATTGAAGAAGTGAAAGCGATAAATAATCATGCGAAATTGTTTGAAACAAAATATTGTAATATATCTTTAGAAGACATAGAAGAAGCTGAATTTACGAATGATGGGGAACATGAGATACTACATGTCAAACAGCATTTACATATACAAACGATGACATATCAATTTACGAAATCGATTGATCAAGATAAATTATACGAATGGCTTTCGAATGTACCAGATAGTATTTATCGTGTAAAAGGATTTGTGAAATTCCATGGAGATAAATACCCGCACCTATTCCAATATTCATTTGGGGTACCAACTTTACTGGAACAAGACTTCGGTTTCCCGACGAACTTGGTAGTAATAGGGGAAGGGCTAGATAAGAAACAATTGGCTGAAGGGTTAGAGAAAGTAGAACTTAAATCTAATTAAGATGAAAGGGAGCTGCCACATAGGTCGGTAAAACCGACTTATGGGCAGTCCTTTTATTTTTTATGAGTAAGCATATAGCTAACTGTATTCATTTTAAATAGTCAATCTTTTAGTATTTTCGTTTTCCAATATAAACATTTATACTAGTACTAGAGTCTCTTCTAAATTCAATTTTGCGACCATCTAATTCTATTGTTCGAGAGCTTGCAGTAGGGTTTTTAATTAAACTATATAGATAATCTGCTTTAGTTGGTAGTAGTGTGTTTAGAATTTTTTTCACCGGCTCATTTAATACAGAATCATCACTATGAATAGACATTCTATATGCGCTGTCATCATAAGGAGAAAAATTAAAATACATAATGCCATCATATGTACGACCAGTTTTAGTATATACATAGTTATAATCGGTTTTTAAAAATCCAGAATCAATCAGTATATTCTCAATTTCTTTGTACTTATCCTCATCTTTTGCAGGAATAGAATCAGGAACAAAATAAGGGCTTACATTAATTGCTTTATACATAAACGTTGCAAATTGTTCTCTTGTTACATTCATTTCTCCGCCATATTGATAGTTTCCAATTCCTTTTGTAATACCATTACTATACAATGAACGAACAGCGTCTGTTGCCCAAAAATTATTTGGAACATCATAGAAAAGGTCGTTTGTTTTTACAGATAGATGAAACGCTTTTTGTAAGATAACAGCCATTTCGTATCGAGTTAATGTGTCATCTGGTCTAAATTTGTCAGTGCTATTGTCCCCTGTCATGAGTCCTTTTTGAGCAACTGCTTTAATATTGTTTTCAAACATATGCCCATGAATATCAGAGAAATGTTTACTTGTAGATCCGGTATTTTCTAGTTTTAAGTATCTTGAAATAATCGCAGCTACTTGCCCACGAGTTACATTGTCCCCAAATCCAAATTTTCCGTTGCCATAGCCACTAATGACCTTTTGTTCAGTTAAATGGTCAATCGAATCTTTAGACCAATGTTCTTTTGGAACATCGATGAAACGTTCAGTTTGTGCATGAGCATTCGTTGCACCAAATAGTGTGGCAGTAATTAAGCCTGTTGCAAGTACATGTTTAAAATTCATTATGATTCCTCCTAAGTATGTAAAACAATATCTTCTCACTTATATCAGTTCCTTTTAAGTGATAATCACTTATATATTATATTAGCATATTTTGTTTTTGTAAAATACGGATTTACCTTCGTAATGTTGTTTAAATATATGTGGTGTTATAAGAAGGAGGGGAGTGCAAAAAGGTTAACTGACGGGGGCGTTTATTCATTTTGATTAGGGATATGCTATAAAATTCTGATAAATTAACAGATGGTTCATTTCATGACGATGTTCGTATTCCAGCTGGTGGATCGAAGCAGGTTGCGAGCTATGATACAGCTGAGAATCGACAACATTATATTGATGTAATAGATCCTAATAGTATGAAAGAACGTCTAGACCGGGTATCAATCCCTAATTTTGACAAGGTTATTAGGGAGGCGTTAAGAAAAAGTGGATGTACTCCTAAAGATATTAAAGTATTGTTACCACTGCATACAAAACGTTCCATGTTAATAGAATTGATACAGGGACTAGGGCTAGAAGAAGAACAAGTTTTATATTTAGATCATTATGGACGTATGTCAGTGCTTGATCCTTGCATTGGTCTTCACTTTGCAAATGAACAGGGAAAATTACAGCCTGGAGATATTGCAGTAGTAGTTAGTGCCGGGACTGGGTATACGTGGGCAGCGACTGTAATTAGGTGGTGAAAAATACTAGATGAATATATGGTAAATGGAGGTATTTGGAAAGAGGCGGCGAATGTAAAGGTACTTCATTAAATTTTTTAAACAGATTTGTTTGTATGATTCAAAGGAAAAGTCATAATTACGGATGGGTAACTTTGGCGTGTTTGACTCTATCAGAAAGTAAAGTATGGGGAGGATCACAATGTCGATGAAAAAACGTAAATGGCTAAGAATGGTGGCTACTGGTTGTGTGTTAGGTTCGTTATTAATAACGGCAGCTTGTTCAGGAAAGAAAACAAGTACAGAGGATGAAAAGACGATTAAGGTAGGGGTTCTTGCTTCATTAACAGGTCCATTAGAATCATATGGAAAACAAACAGTGAACGGATTTGAATTAGGGTTAGACTATGCAACGGGTGGAACTGGGAAAGTGGAAGGGAAGAAGATTAAGTTTGTTGTAGAAGATACGGAAACGAAAGCAGAGGTAGCAGTTAAAAAAGCTACGAAATTATTAGAAGAAGAGAAAGTGGATTTTTTAGTCGGATCGTCTAGTTCAAGTGATACATTAGCGGTTTTACCACTAGCTGAAGAATATGAAAAAATAATGGTTGTAGAACCGGCAGTTGCTGATAGTATTACCGGAAAGAATTGGAATAAATATGTTTTTAGAACAGGAAGAAGCTCTTCGCAAGATGCGATTGCAGGAGCAGCTGCAATTGCAAAAAAAGATATAAAGATTGCGACGTTTGCCCCGGATAATGCATTTGGCCGTGAAGGAATTGCGGCATTTAAAGCTGGAGCGAAGAAATTAGGTGCGAATATTGTAAACGAGCAATATGCTGATACAAATTCGACTGACTTTACTGCAAATATTCAAAATATCATTAGCTCAAAACCAGATTATTTATTTATCGTTTGGGCAGGGGCAAACTCACCTTGGAAACAGTTAAAAGATATGAATGTGGAAGCGCAAGGTATTAAAATTTCTACAGGTGCACCAGATATACCGGCATTAAAAACGATGGATGCGTTAGTAGGAATGCAAGGTTTTTCTGTTTATTATCATACACTCCCGAAAAATAAGGTGAATGATTGGTTAGTTGAAGAACATAAAAAACGATTTAATGGTGCGGTGCCAGATTTATTTACAGCGGGTGGAATGTCAGCGGCAATATCTATTGTAGAAGCTTTAAAGAAAACAAAAGGTGATAAAGATGTAGATACATTGATTAAGAAAATGGAAGGAATGGAATTTGATACACCGAAAGGAAAGATGAAGTTTAGAGAAAAGGATCACCAAGCGATGCAGACACTTTATTCTATCACATTGAAAAAGCAAGATGGTGTTGACTATCCGGTGCCAGTATTAGAGCGAGAATTAACGATGAAAGAGACAGAACCACCAGTTCAAAATAAATAGACTGAATTTTCTGTTGTTTTTGTATAAAGAGGGGATACCCTCTTTATACGTAGTTCTTTCATACTTAAAACTTTAAAAGGAGGGATTTCGTGACACATTTGCTTGAAACGAAAAATCTTAGCGTATCTTTTGGCGAGCATCATGTTATTAAAGATGTGAATGTAACAGTACAAAAAGGAAAGCTCATTTCCATTATTGGACCTAATGGTGCAGGAAAGACAACGTTATTTAATTTACTAAGTGGACAAATTTCTCCAACAAAGGGGGAAGTATATTTTAAAGGACGAGAGATTACAAAGTTATCAATTTCGGATCGAACTCGATTAGGAATCGGCCGTTCTTTTCAGCTTACAAATATATTCCCAGAGTTAACAGTACTTGAAAATGTTCGTTTAAGTGTTCAATCATTCGTGCAAGATTACTATAGTTTTTTTCCGAGTTCGGCAAAATTTAAGCAACAAATTGGAGAGGCGAGACGTTTCTTAAAAACAGTATTACTTCAGGAGAAAGAACATGTATTAGCGAAAGATTTAGCGCATGGAGAAAAACGAAAGTTAGAGCTTGCAATGTTATTAGCTTTAAAAACAGATGTGTTACTACTTGATGAGCCGACGGCAGGTATATCAGTTGAAGAGGTACCAGCAATCTTACAAGTAATTGAAAATATTAAGAAACATCCAGAGAGTACAATTGTACTAATTGAACACAAAATGGATATGGTACTAGGTTTGTCAGACCATCTTATCGTTTTATTCCATGGAGAGCTATTGGCTGAAGGTTTGCCCGAAGAGATTATGAAAGATGAGCGTGTACAAAGTGCTTATTTAGGGGGATTATATAGTGGCACTATTACAAGTGAATAATATAGAGACGTATTTAGATCAGTTTCATATTTTACAAGGGGTATCTCTTGCTGTTGAGAAAGGAACGATTACTGTACTGTTTGGAAGAAATGGGGCAGGGAAGACGACGACATTACGTTCGGTTATGGGATTTCACCATATCGCACATGGTGAAATTTATTATGATAGTACACAAGTAAATGGATTATCTACACATTTAATTTCAAGAAAAGGAATAGGGTATGTACCAGAAAATCAAGGTATTTTTCACGATTTGACAGTAGAAGAAACATTCGCTCTTGCTAGGGGGAAGGGAGAAGAAGCGGACGAGAAAATTGAGTGGATGCTTGAACTATTTCCAGATTTAAAGCAGTTTTGGCACAAAAAAAGCGGACTATTAAGCGGAGGACAAAAGCAAATGCTAGCAATTTCAAGAGCATTTATTAATAGTGATGGTTTATTACTTATCGATGAGCCGAGTAAAGGCTTGTCCCCTATTATGATAGAAAAATTAATGATAGCCATTTTGAAAATGAAGGAGAAAACAACAGTTTTACTCGTTGAACAAAACTTTATGATGGCTAGTCAAATTGGTGATTACTTTTATATTATGGATAACGGAAAAATTGTTCATAACGGTTTTATGCATGAATTAAAAGAGGATAAGGAAATGTGTCACAAATATTTAGGGATCTCTTAACATGAATCCGAGGTGAGAAGGATGGATGTGTTAATCAATTTATTTGTAAATGGGATTTCAACAGGGATGCTCATTTTTTTATTAGCATCAGGTCTTTCACTGATTTTCGGTTTAATGAGCGTTCTAAACTTCGCACATGGTGGTTTATTTGCCTGGGGAGCGTTTACAGGTGTTTGGCTATTTAATATGACAGGTAGTTATGTATTAGCGTTAATTGGAGCAATTGCTATGGGAATGTTTCTTGGATTCATTTTAGAAAGATTCCTTATTAGACCGGTATATGGAAATCATGTTCGCCAGCTTCTTGTGACGCTTGGAGGAATGCTTGTACTTAGTGAATGTATTAAAGTATTTTGGGGGCCAAATCCAATTGGTGCTAAATTACCGTTATGGTTACAAGGTAGTTATACATTTGAAGGTATTATATTAATTAAATATCGTCTATTCGTAATTTTAATTGGGATCATCATTTATATTGCCTTACTATTATTGCTTAAAAAAACAAAGATAGGTCTAATGATCCGCGCAGGTGTAATGGATAAAGAAATGGTTCAAGCGCTCGGTATTAACGTAAAAGCGATATTTTCTTTCGTCTTTTTATTAGGAGCAGGGATGGCAGCGTTGGGAGGCTTCTTATTAGCACCGTATTCAGGAGTTATTTTCGCCGAGATGGGTATGCAGTATGCGATTTTAGCTTTCATAGTAGTAATCATTGGAGGATTAGGAAGCGTACAAGGTTCAGCAATTGCATCTTTAATTGTCGGATTAGCTGGTGCTTTTACAGCGTATTTTATACCGGATTTATCACTTGCAATCAATATGTTAATGTTACTATTTTTCTTAATCGTGAAGCCAAATGGACTTGTTAGTGAAAAGGGGTGAAATGGTGAACAGCACTTCAAATCGAATTAAAGTATACTTCGGAGTATGTATGCTCATTTGTTTAAGTGTATTTCCATTCGTAAATGATTCACGGAGCTTGTTAATTTTGTTCACTCAAATCTTCATCTTTGCTATTTTTGCAATGAGTTTTGATGTATTGCTTGGATATACAGGAATTGTATCATTCGGTCATTGTATGTTCTTTGGAATAGGGGCATATGGCGTAGCACTTTTATTTGATCGGCAAGGAGTATCCATAACGAACTTTTTAATAGGGCTAGTAGCTGCAATTATCATTTCAGCAATTGTTAGTTATATAATCGGTTTGCTTTCGTTACGACTGAAAAGTCATTTTTATGCAATGTTAACACTTGCTATTTCACAGTTGTTTTTTGTACTTGTTGAAAAGTGGCGCGGTCTCACTCACGGAGGGGATGGTTTTACATTTGGTGTACCAGACTTATTCCGTGATCGTCTTACCTTTTATTATGTAACACTTATATGTTTAATTGTCATTTTTATACTGTTACGTCTTTTCACCAAATCTTCTATTGGAAAAGTATTGAAGGCAATTTCACAAAATGAGCAACGTGTGGAAGCATTAGGATATAAAGTTCTTCATTATAAAATTATTGCTAGTATTGTTGCAGGAGTAGTTGCTACAATTAGCGGTGGTTTATTTGTTATCACACTACGCTTTGTTAATACGACTGTATTTTCAATTGAAATGACATTAAATGCATTATTGATGACGATGATTGGAGGCGTTGGAACATTAATTGGAGCAATTGCTGGAGCTGGAATTATTGAATCACTAAAATATTATTTATCAGAACTAGCTACAGCGTATCCGATTTTTGAACGATGGACAATTATTCTTGGTTTATTGTACATTATCGTCTTGCTAGTTTTTCCGAAAGGGTTAGTTGGCACGATTAAGAGACTGAAGAATGTGAAACAGAGTAAGAAGGAGAAAAGTGCAGAAGTGGAGCAAAATGTGTGAAAAATCAATTGCATAGAATATGAAAATCCCTCTTTTTGATTCGTAAAGGAGGGATTTTTATTGGTGTATGTAATTAGTTAGTTTGTAAAATAGCTATTATATTAATCAAATAGTTCATCAGGGATTTGTTTTAAAGAGTGTTGATTCGTAAAAAAATGAACAGCTAATTTCTCAATTGGAACGTCTTCAATTGGTACCAATGTATCATTTCTAATCGGTAAAAAGGCTATTCCTTTTCCATCCTGAATAAACTCTTCCATAAGCGAATAAGAATCTAATTGTTGAAGTTGACGCTGAGATAAATTATTTTCTTTTAAAAATTGTATTGTCTTATTTCTAAAAGGGCATCTTTTGTCATTACTAACGAAGAAGAGTTCCTTTGAATAGTCAATGGTAGGCGTTTCTTTCGCTTTTAATAAGCCTATAGAAATTGAAGTAGTAAATACTTTTTTAAAAGCTGCTTCGGGGTCATCCTCGTAAGTGATGACCATATCAACTTTTTGTTGTTGCAGTAATTTATGCAAATGACTACTATTTTCTACATATATTTGATAATTCCTGAAATTCTCTTTAATACGCTTACTTACATAATTGGTCAAAATAGATTGTGACGTTGCGATTATATAAGAAGAACCACTTGTTTTAATTTTATCTTTTGCTTCTTCTACTAGAGTTAATATTTGATTCGTGTAGTCTAATAAAATGTCACCAGAAGGTAATAAGGAAACGCCTTTGTTATCTCTATGTAGTAAAGGAGTTTCTAATTCTTGTTCTAATTTTTTGATTCGCTCAGTTACGTTTGGCTGAACATATCCTAACTCTTTAGCAGCTTTACTAATAGAACCTTCACTAGCTACAGTTTTGAATATAATAAGATCATTTATTTCCATTTATCACAGCCCCTTATACGGTATCATTATAAATGATAACAAACATAATTTATACCTATTTTACGTTAGTCAATCATCGGTTTATCATTGTGTATATAAGATAGAAAGTGAGTGATAAACATGATTGGAATGCAATATAAGGTCATTTTGCCAAAGGATTATGACATGGAGATTATTAAAAAAAGGGTAAAGGATAACGGGCATAAAACAGATGGTTTTCAAGAATTGAATTTCAAAGCATATTTAATTACTGAGGTAGGTAAGGATGGGAATTTCTATAACTGTTATGCACCTTTATATATTTGGAATGGCCATGAAGGAATGAACAAATTTATCTTTGAAGGGTATTACGATAATATTTTACAATCTTTTGGGTGGCAACAAATAAATATAGGTGTTCCATTAGTTTTTAATCTAAAGGATGATTTTAAGAAATGTAAGTATGTTGTTGAAAATACAGGGAATATTTCAAAAAGTAATTCAATAAAGAGTATGCAATTAAATATTATAAATGAAAATGTACAAAACATAGAAAAGTGTTTAGGAAATGTAATCATTTATAATCCAGATAAATGGGGATATAGTCAATTCAGATTTTATAATGAAAAGCCTGATATGGTAACGAATAAAGATGTTACAGTATATGAGATTTTGCACATTTCACGATGAAAATTTGTTGAATGTTAAATTAAGAAAAGGAATGAAAATGTATGCCTTTTGTGAACGTTTATTATCATGAAAATAAATTAAATAAAGAAGAGATCAAAAAGATAGGTGAATGTATTCATCTTTCATTAATTGAACATTTTAACATCCCTGAAAATGATTATTTTCAACTGTTTTTATCTTACTCGCAAAATCACTTTTTATATAATCCATATTATTTGTTGGAAGGAGGAGAAAAAAGAACAAAGAATATGATTTATGTTTCTATTACATGTGGACCGGGAAGAACGATAAAACAGAAAAGTGATTTGTATCAGTCGATATCCTTGAAGATTTCTGAATGTTCTAGTATAAAAAAGGCAGACATTTTTATTACACTAAATGAGACAGCTGCTGAAAATTGGTCGTTTGGTCAAGGATTGGCGCAATTGGTAAAATGAAGGGGAGTGAAATGATGAATGAGTCCATTGAATATTGTATTCAAAAGAAAATGAGAGAAATCGCACCTGCATTTGCTCATTATAGTGAAGAGATATTGTTCGAGGAAGTGTGGCGGGATGACAATTTAACATTAAGAGAAAGAAGTTTATGTACAGTGTCGGTATTAATCAGTCTTGGTCATACAGAACAATTACCATTTCATTTGTAGTTGGCCAAAAGCGGTAACAGCTTTACATATAGCAATGAATGAAATGGAAAGTTAAGAATAACGATAAGAAAGAATTCATTTAAATATGAATTCTTTCTTATCGTTATTTATGCAATACGCTAATGAAATTATTTTTCACTTTTTCTCTTGCTTTTTCGTCACTTGCGTAGTAAAGTGATAGTAAGATTCACGATAGGAAGTGATCAAACATGCGTGATAATACGATAGGATCATTAATATGGTTACGTTTAATACGATTTACGAACCAAAGTAATCAGATGTCAAATGAGTTTTTAAAACGTTTTGATTTAACGACAGCTCAATTTGATGTGCTTATGCAAATACGTACGTATCAGCCACTAACACAAATGGAGTTAGCTGAGAAGGTTACTGTTACACAAGGTGGCATTTCTCGAATGTTAACTCGTCTTGAAAAAGAAGGATATATTGTGCGAAAACAAGACTGGAAAACGAAAACAATTAGTCTTACAGAGCAAGGGGAAGCAGCTTTAGAGAGAGCATTGCCAGAGCAACTTGCATTTCAATCATCGTTTTTTGATGATGTATTAAATGAAGAAGAGCAGAAAATATTATACGAGCTAATGACGAAAGTTCATAAGCATAGCGAAAAAAAAGAATTGCCGCAAGAGTAATTTTTTTTACACTATCAATTGACTAATCAAGTGAAAAATAATTGAAGAATATGAATACGACTGAATTAAAGGAGAGAGCAACTATGGAAAAATACCGTATGGATACAAGTAAAGGAATAGAGTTTGGATTATATTCAATTGGGGATCATGTTTTAAATCCGCATAATGGAGAGAAAATTAGTGCAGAACAAAGAATTCATGAATTAATTGAAACAGCTAAGTTAGCGGATGAAGCTGGACTTGATGTATTTGCTGTCGGTGAAAGTCATCAAACTCATTTTACAACGCAAGCTCATACAGTTATTTTAGGAGCTATTGCACAAGCTACGAAAAATATAAAAATTGCAAGTTCAGCAACGATAGTAAGCACATCTGATCCGGTACGAGTATATGAGGATTTTGCTACAATTGACTTGATTTCTAATGGACGTGCAGAAATCGTGGCTGGTCGTGGATCTCGTATTGGGGGATATAGTTTACTTGGTTATGACGTGAATGATTATGAAGAGTTATTTGAAGAGAAGATGGATCTTTTATTAAAAATTAATAACGAGGAACATGTAACATGGAACGGACAGTTCAGAGCGCCGCTTGCACATGCATCGGTGATTCCGAGAGCGAAGAATAATAACTTACCAATTTGGCGTGCAGTTGGTGGCCCGCCAGCTAGTGCGATTAAAGCAGGACGTGCGGGTGTACCTATGATGATAACAACATTAGGTGGTCCAGCTATTAACTTTAAAGGGTCAGTAGATGCTTACCGTGAGGCTGCGGCGCAAAGTGGATTTAATCCAGCAAGTTTGCCAGTTGCAACGACGAGTTTATTTTATACAGCAAAAAATTCACAAGATGCATTTAGTGAATACTATCCTCATATTAATGCTGGTATGCTTACACTGCGCGGTGGTGGGTATCCGAAGCAACAATTCACAAATGCAGTAGATTACCGTGACGCATTAATGGTTGGTAGCCCGCAACAAATTATTGAAAAAATGCTTTACCAATATGAATTATTTGGGCAACAACGTTTTATGGCACAAATTGATTTTGGTGGCGTACCACTTAATAAAATTGAGAAAAACATCGAATTAATTGCGACTGAAATTTTACCGGTTATTAGAAAACATACAGCAAAATAATTTAAAAAATACCGAGAGTCTAATCTACTCTCGGTATTTTTTTATGTATGAATTTTGTTTGAAAAAATGACAAAAAAATGAATTTTTAGTCTAGAAAGAGGGAGGGTATTTTCTATTTTTGAATAACATTATTTTGTGTTTGAATTGTAGAAATATATTTTTCTCTTGACAAAAAAATAACTGATTTCTTCATTGGTAAAGAGGACATTTTTTCGCGGAAAAGTCAAGCGTATGTAGAGAAAAATGATTTTTTTATTGATACGAAAGTAAGTCTTATATTAAAAAAATACATTTTATTAATGAGAAAAATCTAATTCAAAAAAATGACAAAAGACATATTTCAGACAAAATGATGTCAATAATACGTCAAAAATCAGCTGAATTTACTATGCAGGTATATTATACAATTCGATTAACGGATAAAACACTACTGAAATAGTGAAAAGGTAAATTTTATGAGAAAGTTCTTTTGTAATGATCTTGAAAACTGAAAATTTATATTTTCTAAAAGTACATAAACAAATTTATCTTTCTATATTTCTAAGATTTGAGTTGTTTTATTCATACAACTCAATCGAAAATACGATATAAAAAATTATGAAGGAAGTGATTGTAGTATGGAAACGCTCGAATTGGCACGAATACAATTCGCATCAACAACGATTTTCCATTACTTTTTTGTTCCGCTGTCTATTGGTTTAGCTTTTATCATTGCATTAATGCAAACGTTATATGTGGTAAAGGGACAAGAAATTTATAAGAAGATGACGAAGTTTTGGACACAAATATTTCTAGTTAACTTTGCGGTAGGGGTAGTAACTGGTATTCTACAAGAATTCCAGTTTGGTATGAACTGGTCAACCTATTCACGTTTCGTAGGTGATGTGTTTGGTCCATCACTTGCGATTGAAGGTTTATTAGCATTTTTCATTGAGTCTACATTCCTAGGTTTATGGGTATTCGGTGAGGATAAATTGCCGAAGCGTGTTCACCTTTTATGTATTTGGCTCCTTTCAATTGGAACAATGTTATCAGCATTTTGGATTTTAACTGCAAGTGCATTTATGCAATCGCCAGTAGGGTATGAAATGGCAGCAGATGGACGTGCACAAATGAATGATTTCTTAGCGATTATTCAAAACCCACAATTATGGGTACAATTCCCGCATACAATTACAGCGGCAATTGCAACTGGTGCATTCTTTATTGCAGGTGTGAGTGCATGGAAAATAACGAAAGCTCAAGAAACTGAAGTGTTTAAAAAATCGTTCCGCATTTCTATCATTGTTGGAACACTTACAACTGCGCTAGTATTATTCTTCGGTCATGCGCAAGCACAACAATTAATTAAGACACATCCAATGAAAATGGCAGCAGCTGAAGCGTTATGGAATAAGAGTGAGGATCCAGCGCCATTTACAGTATTTGCGAAAATTGATGCAGAGAAGCAAGAAAATTCGTTTGAAATTCAAATCCCTTATATGCTAAGTCTATTATCATTTGATAAATTTAGTGGTCAAGTAGAAGGAATGAATCAAATTCAAAAACAATATGAAGAAAAATATGGGCCTGGAGATTATATACCGCCAGTACACACTATGTTCTGGAGTTTTAGAGCGATGGTAATGAGTGGAACATTTATGCTTCTTCTAGGAGCATACGGATGGTTCTTATCAAGAAAAGATCGTTTAGCTGAAAAAACTTGGTATTTAAAATTAATGGTGTATGCAATTGCACTACCGTTTATCGGTAATACAGTAGGATGGATTATGACTGAAATGGGACGTCAGCCTTGGGTAGTTTTCGGTGTTATGAAAACGGAAGATGCTGTATCTCCAAATGTTACGTTCGGAGAAGTATTATTCTCTTTAGTTTCGTTCACATCACTATATTTAATTATAGGTGGAATTACTATTTACTTATTCGTTCGTGTCATTAAAGGACATGAGAATAAGAAAACGAAACAGGATTCTCAAAGCCATGATCCATTTGATAAGGAGGATGAGTATGTTATCTCTTAATGAGTTGTGGTTTATCATTATTGCAATTTTATTCGTAGGCTTCTTTGTACTTGAAGGTTTCGATTTCGGTGTAGGTATAGTTTCAAGGTTTTTAGGGGAAAACGATTTAGAGAAAAGAATATATTTAAATACAATTGGTCCATTTTGGCACGCGAATGAAGTATGGCTTGTTTGTGCTGGTGGAGCTATGTTCGCAGCATTCCCGCACTGGTATGCAACTTTATTTAGCGGGTTTTACATTCCGTTTGTATTTATGCTTCTTGCTTTAATTATAAGAGGGGTTTCCTTTAAATTCCGTGCGAAAATAGATAATCATAAATGGAAAGGTTTTTGGGATTGGGGTATGTTTTTAGGAAGTTTACTACCACCTATCCTTTGGGGAGTTGCAATTGCTAACTTTATGGTAGGTATTCCAATTGATGAAACGAAAAATGCTGTAGGTGGATTCTTACCATTACTACATCCATTTGCATTACTTGGAGGAGTTATGTTCCTTCTGCTATGTATTGTTCACGGATTGCAATTCCTTACTATACGTACAACTGGGAAGTTAAGAGAACGTGCACGTATTGCTGCGTTGAAAATTGCACCGCTTGCAATTATAGCACTTCTTATTTTTGCCGGTGTAGGGTTATGGAAAACAGATATTTTCACTGGTCATGGTACAGAGTGGATTATGGTTCCGATCGGAGCTTTTGTAGCATTATGTGCGTCAACATTATTAAATAAAAGAAGAAGAGATGGTTGGGCTTTCGTTATGACGAGTTTAACAATCATTTTACTAAGTGCGAGTGTGTTTGCCGGCATGTTCCCACGTGTCTTAATTAGCTCGTTAGGGTCAATATACGATTTGACAATTTATAATGCAGCATCAGGAGATTATGCACTAAAACTGATGACGTATTTTTCAATTGCTATATTGCCATTTGTTTTGGGAAGTCAAATATGGAGTTTCTATGTGTTTAGACAACCTGTTAAGTCAGATAAAGATTTGGAGTACTAATGAAAAGAAAAAGAGGACTTCCGTCGTATCCTGGTAGCCGAGTTTTATATGTAGTGTTAACAATCATTAGCATTTTAGAAGCTATAAGTATTATTGCGCAGACAGTATTTTTAGCGCGGGCTATTACGTTTTTATTTCAAGGAGAAACAGTGCAATCTGTGTTAAATGAAACTGTTTATTTTGGGGTCGCGTTTGCAGTACGTCATATGCTAGTGCGAATATCGCAAATATTAGTAGAACGTTTCGCTGAAAAAACAGGGTCGCTACTAAGAAAACAATTAATAGAGGCGTATTTCACATTAGGTCCACGTTATGTTCAAACTGCTGGAACTGGTCATCTGGTTACCTTATCGATAGAAGGTATTGAGAAGTTTAAAACATATATAGAATTAACAATTCCTAAAATGATTAGAAGTAGTATCGTACCGGGGCTAATTGTACTATATGTTTTTACGCTAGATATTGAGTCTGGAATCATTTTAGTTGTAACGATTCCTATCGTGATTATATTTATGATCCTACTAGGATTAGCAGCGCAAAAGATGGCGGATAGTCAGTATGAGTCGTATCGTGTACTTTCTAATCATTTTGTAGATACGTTAAAAGGATTAGAAACATTAAAGTATTTAGGTAAAAGTAAACAGCACGAAGGAAAGATTGAAAAAGTAAGTAAAAGATATAGAAAAGCAACGATGCGTACTTTGCGAGTTGCTTTTCTTTCTTCTTTTGCATTAGATTTTTTTACGAGTTTATCAATCGCATTTGTGGCGGTCGGATTAGGGATACGTTTAATAGATGGGACAATTGTACTATTGCCAGCCCTTACGATTTTAATTTTAGCTCCGGAATATTTTCTGCCGATTAAACAAGTTGGAGCGAATTATCATGCTACGTTAGATGGACAACTTGCAATGGAGCAAATAGAAGAGATTTTACAGCAACAAAAAGAAATAGGAACGAAAGAATCAAATGTAGGTCTAATATGGAATTCCTCTAGTAACTTGAAATTACAAGATGTAAAAGTAAAGAATGATGAATCGGAAAAATCTATATTAGAGGGAATTGATTTTACTTGGAAAGGTACCGGCGCTATAGGTGTAATTGGTGAAAGTGGGGCAGGTAAATCGACGTTAATCGACGTATTAGCAGGATTTTTAACTCCTTCGGGTGGAAAAATGATAGTAAATGGTGTGGAAATTGACGGGGCTACTCGTGAAGCGTGGCAAAAGAATATTGCTTATATTCCACAGCAACCTTACATTTTCCCGCTTTCATTAAAAGATAACATTTGTTTCTATGAAACAAATACAACTGATACAGAAGTGGAAAGAGTTATTAATGAAGTTGGTCTTCGTTCACTCGTTACATCGCTTCCGAACGGGATGTATGAAAGAATTGGAGAAGGTGGACGTATGCTTAGTGGTGGGCAAGAACAACGTGTCGCTATGGCGCGTGCTCTTTTAAGTAAAAAGCCAATTATTTTATTAGACGAGCCTACAGCACATCTTGATATTGAAACTGAATTTGAAATAAAGCAAGCGATGTTACGTCTGTTTGAAGGTAAGTTAGTATTTCTTGCAACACATCGTCTTCACTGGATGAAACAGATGGATCATATTCTTATTTTAAATAAAGGGGAAATGATAGAAAGCGGAACGTATGAAGAACTTTTAAAGAATGAGGCATTACATTTTCACAGGAAAGAGAGGGGATAGAGATGAGTAACTGGATTAAACCTTATATACAGCAAAATAAAGGTAGAATGACTTTAACTATTTTCCTTGGTCTTCTTGGAGTTAGTTCAGGTGCGATGTTACTTTTCATTTCAGGTTATTTAATCTCTAAATCTGCTCTTAGACCAGAAAATGTAATGGCTGTATATGTTCCTATCGTTGCAACACGTGCGTTTAGTATAGGACAAGCGGTATTTCATTATTTAGAGCGTTTAGTTGGACATGATGTCGTACTACGCATATTAGAAAAGATGAGAACGAAACTATACAGAATAGTAGAACCGCAGGCGTTATTTTTCCGTTCACGATTTCAAACGGGCGATATGTTAGGTATATTATCCGAAGATATAGAGCATTTGCAAAACCTATATTTACGTACAATATTTCCTAGTCTATTAGCATTAGTTGTATATAGCATATTCGTACTTGTTATCGGTGCATTTGACGTAGTATTTGCACTTATTGCAGCATGTATGTTGGCTATTATCGTCTTTCTGCTTCCGTTTGTATCATTACTTTTAATGAAGCAACATCATGTCACTTTAAAACAAGGAAGAAGTCGTTTGTATCAACAATTAACAGACGCTGTTTTTGGATTATCTGATTGGCAAGCAAGTGGTAGAAAAGATGAATTCATTGATAAGTATGTAGAGCAAAATAATGAGTTGTTAAAAACGGAAAAAAGAATGAAATGCTGGAATCATATTCGGGACAGTATCATTCAATTAGTAGTGGGGATTGTAGTTATTTCAATGATCATATGGACTGGAAATGAGGCGGCAAGTGAACAGATTGCACCTACCGTTATTGCGGCTTTCGTCTTAATGACGTTATCAGTCACAAACGCGCTTATCCCTCTTTCAGATGCTATCGATCGAATTCCATCATATGTAGAATCTGCTCATCGTCTAAATAAAGTAGAAGCTAATGATGTTTTACAGGATGAAAAGGAATTACATGAGGATAAAGATTATGTTGCATCAAAACATATAGACATTGAATTAAATAATGTATCGTATCGTTACCCAGATAGTAATGAATTTGTATTGAAAGAAGTATCACTGCAAATAAAGGCAGGAAAGAAAATCGCCATTTTAGGAAGAAGTGGAACAGGAAAATCTACTTTGTTAAAATTGTTAGCAGGTGCACTAAGCCCGTTACATGGTGAAGTTTTATTGAATAGTGAACATGCTCATACGAATCTTTTATCAAAACATATCTCTGTATTGAATCAAAAGCCGCATTTATTCGATACGACAATTGGAAATAATGTGCGAATCGGTAAACCAGAGGCTACGGATGAAGAGATATGGACAGCTTTAGAGAAAGCACAATTAGCTTCGCATATAGCTTCTCTTCCAGATGGATTGCAAACAAAAATGCATGAAATGGGAAAAAGGTTTTCTGGTGGAGAAAGACAACGGGTTGCTTTTGCTAGAACGCTCATGCAAGAGGCTCCAATTATTGTACTTGATGAACCTACGATCGGCTTAGATCCAAAGACAGAACTATCTTTAATAGAAACAATGTTTTCTGCAACAGAAGAAAAGACTGTTATTTGGATTACACACCACCTTGTAGGAATTGAACATGTAGATGAAGTTATATTCCTTGATCGTGGTCAAATTGTGATGCAAGGCAGTCATGAACAACTTCTGAAAGAAAACGAGAAGTATCGTAAGCTGTATGAGTTAGATAAAGGAATATAGTTTGAATAAGTAATAATTGTAAAATAGCTACGCCTAATGGTGCAGCTATTTTTTTGTTAAGAAATATATTCTTTTTAAGGTATAGATTTATCTCGCTATTTGCAGGGCAAGATCCGGCTGATGTGAGGAAGTTAGGCGGGAGATTAACTGTACGTAAAAGTCCGATTGGTGAGGGGGATAATCAGAAGGGATGGAGAAGCCCCCCTGATTAAAGTTTCGTTTTATTTGTCTTACATTATTTTATGATAGAAATCAAATGTATAAAAAACAGCTAATCAAATACTTAAATTATTGAATATGTATATTTAGGAGTGAAAAGTAGGATATTTTGTTATGGGCTTGCATAAAAGTATAAAGGTTTCATACGGTTTAAGTAATGTGATATTATGTCGCGTATATAAATAATATGCGAAAAGGTGGAGGGAAAAAATGGGGAATCGTTTTGAAAAAAGTGAAGAGGCGATAGAGCGAATTCCATTGGTAAGTGTATTAATTCCTACTTATAATCGTCCTGGCTACTTTGAAAAAGCATTGTGTAGTGTATTACAACAAACATATTCTAATATAGAAATCATTGTTGGAGATGATAGTACGAATGACGAAACGGAAAATGTGTTACAAAAATACTTATGTGATTATTCAAATATTATTTATATAAAAAACAGGTCAACTCTCGGACAATTTGAAAATGCGCTAATGTTATTTAAGGAAGCGAACGGTGAGTATATAAATTTTTTAATGGATGATGATATATTTCATATGAATAAAATTGAAAAAATGATGAAGTATTTTTTCAATGATTTAGATAATGAAATCAAGCTTGTAACATCTCATCGTCAAGTAATTGATGATAAAGGGAAAGAACTACGACATATTTATTCAACTGTCCGTTTATTTGAAGAGGATACGATTATAGAGGGAACAGAATTAGGAAATAGGATAATTGTGGATCAAAAAAATTATATTGGAGAACCGACAACAGTTTTATTTCGTAAAAATGATTTACAAGAACCGTATGGGATTTTTGATAAGAGGAGGTATCTATGTAATGTAGATATAGCCTCATGGTTATCTTTATTAAGTAAAGGAAAAGCAGTATATATAGCAGAGACACTTAGTTACTTCCGATTACATTCAGGTCAACAGTTGAATGAATCTAATAAACTGATGGATGGAGTAGAGGATTTTTCACATAGTATTATAGTTGGAGAAAAGTATGGTTTTTTATCTACTGAAAAAGAGTTATATAAAGCGATAACTAATTTCCTAGACTATGCAAAAAAATTAGTTCCATCATCAATATTATATACATTAGACTACTACCGACAAATTAAGCGAAAGGAAATAAATATAGAAAAGAAAAAACAGTATCGGAATAACAACTCTCATTTACCGAAAGTCAGTATACTTATTCCTGCCTATAATAAACCTCATTACTTGAAATTAGCTCTCAAAAGTGCTTTGAATCAAACATATGAAAATATTGAAATAATAATTTCTGACGATAGTACAAACGGTGAAATTCAAGCGATGATCCAACCATATTTAAGTGAATATGAATGTATTACATATGTTAAAAATAAACCTCGATTAGAAGCAGAGAACTTTAATAAGTGTATAGAACTTGCAAATGGAGATTATATAAACTTTTTATTAGATGATGACTTATTTCATCCTGAAAAGATTAAAAGAATGATGAACTGTTTTTTTAGACTAGAAAACATTTCATTTGTGACGTCATATCGGGAATTAATTGATGAGAATGGAAAAGTATTACCACCATCAACATTGAATATGAAAATTGCAAAAGAAACTACACTTTTTAAAGGGAAAGAATTAGGGGATTATATGTTAAAAAACTTAAAAAATGTAGTTGGTGAGCCTACAACAGTTCTGTTTAATCGGAAATTTTTTGAAGGGGCTTTTGGGTGTTTTAAGGGAAAGGGTTATTCAGCTATTAATGACATTGCAACATGGCTAGATATGATGAAGAAAGGAAATGTAGTTTATATAGAGGAACCTCTTAGTTATTTTAGACAACCTGGTGGGAAAAATCAAAAACAAATGCAATTTACATTAAGGGCAATTGAAGAATGGACTGAATTAATAATAGATGCATATAATAGTGGGTTTTTAAATCGTGAGCAAGATTATAAAACGTGTTTAACTCATTGTTTGGAAAATGTGGTGTCAATAATTAAGGATGCGGTAAAAAATGGACAATTAAATCAAATTGATAATGAAAAGATGGAGAGGGAATTAAATAAGTTAGTTAATCGTATATTTGAGGAAGAAGTATGCTATTGTCAATTTTGCAATCAACAATTTGAAAAATTTTCTCCTTGGCCAGAACATTATGATTTTCCAAAATATAAATTTGAGATGTGGAATAAAGATACGGGAATTTGTTCGGTATGTGATTCGATGGATCGTGAAAGGTTATATCGTGTATATATTGAAATGGAAACGGAGTTATTAAGTGGAAATGATACTATGCTTCATATTGCACCTGAAGCGAAGTTAAGAAGTTGGTTTGCCCAGTATAAAAACATTACATATGTATGTGGAGATATTGAACCAAAGGATCCATTAATGCAGGAAATTGATGTTACTAGAATTCCATATGAAAATGATACATTTGATGTGATTTTATGTGGTCATGTATTACAGCACGTTCAAGATGATGAAAAAGCGATGAGAGAGTTATATAGAGTATTAAAGACAAATGGATGGGGAATTATTCAAGCGCCAATCGTAATGAATGTAGATAGTATTATAGAGAATGAATTAATTTTAACGCCAAAATTGAGAAGATTAGCTTTTGGTCATGAAGAACATGTAAGGATTTATAATCGATCAGGATTTATACAACGATTAATGAATGTAGGATTTAAGGTGGAATTGTATAACATAGCTGAAAAACAAGGAATGAGAAGTGCTAGGAAATTTGGTTTATCTGAAACTGATGTACTCTATATTGTCCGGAAATGAAGAATTGAGGGGAATTGAAATAATTCGCATAATACGGATTATGGGCAGTTAAATCGAAGTTTTGAAGAAGCATTAACCTTAAAAAAAGAATTAATGCTTCTTATTTTAATTATAGAGCGATGTGCATCTTATTTTTAGGTTTTAAATTTAGCTGACAAAGGCAATACTGAGCCATAGTGAATGTAAAGTTGGAGGGCGAGCGTATATGTTTGATGAGGATGGGATTGTTTTAATTATGGAACCAGCTGATGAAAGAAACTTGAGGAGATTTATTTTTTCGGTGCCAAAGTCAGTGTATGAAAAAAAGGGGCTTACATTACACTATGGAGCAGCTATAGGACAAGGATATATGGATATAATTGAAGATATTATTAGCGTACACATAGAAGTAGATGTGGTAACGATTATAGGACATGTAAGAGTCTAGATAGTTATTTAAAAAAGGGTATAGGCAATTTGGCTAGAAGTTATGATAGAGAAAATTGTAGACAATTATAAAGACGAAGGGAGTCTAAAATGAAAATCAAATCAATTTTATTAGTATTTATAGTTTCAATTGGTTTAATGGGATGTTCACTAGTAGAGCAAGGAAAGAACTCTTTAGATTATGCTCAGAAAGCGACAGACTACGTAAATGAAATAAGTGCATTTGCAAATGATGCACCAGCATTAGCTGAAAAAGCCGTTAATGATAGCGAAGCTCGAAAAGAATTAGAAACGAAGCTTAGTGAAATTAAACAAGATATACCCGCTTTCAATGAATTAACGCCACCTGATGTAGCAAAGGATCTTCATCAGCAAATCGTCGGATATAACGAAAAGTTAAACACATTAATTGATACGGCGATGGCAAAGATAGAAGAAGGTAAAGTGGATGTAGAGCAATTTAAAAACTCTGAGCTTATGCAGACGATAGATCAAGTTCGTGATTTGAAAGACAAGGTTCAAAATTTAGGACAATAATAAAAAGGCTCCGTTTGTGATGAACGGAGCTTTTTTTGTTTTCTAATGGAAAGTTTATAATATTTTCTTCCTATAATATAAGCGTTTTTTAAAACTTCCATTTCTCTAAAATATGTATTGTTTTATTGGTTGCATCCATGTTCACTTGAACACCTATCGGCATAGTGATCATCGGATGGGTATGACAACAATCAAAGTCAGCTAGTAAAGGGATTCTTTGATTTTGCAGTACTTCCAATAATATTTCGTAAGGTTTGCGATTTGTACCACAATCATCAAACTGCTCATGTTTTCCAAGAATAATACCTGAAACTTTATCAAATACGCCGTTAACCTTAAGTAATGAAAAGCTTCTTTCAATAGTAGCTGCATCTTTTGAGCTATCCTCAATAAATAAAATATCGCCTTCTTGAATGCTTGGCATATAAGAGCTACCCAAAATTCCTTCTATTGTATTTAAGTTCCCACCAATAATACGTCCAGTAGCTTGTCCGTTTGTTACAGAAATCCAATTGTTTGGTCTAAGTTCTTTTTCTTTCGTCTTCTCTTCCCAATTAATAAATTCATCTGACCAAAATAAAGGTTGTTTTATGTTGTAAGGAAGCAATTGATCATGTAGTAATGTTTCTACAAAATATTTGTATGTATTATCTACAAAAGGCTCAAATTCTCCAAAGGAGGGAATGAGTGCTGGACCGTAAAATGTAGGGATTCCTGTTTTTGCATAAATCCCTAATAATAAAGCTGTTGCATCTGAATAGCCAATCATTATTTTAGGGTTATTTTGAAAAGCATCATAATCAATATAAGGTAATAAGGAATTAGAATTCATACCGCCAATTGTTGACATAATACAAGATACATTAGGATTCCTTATTAAAGCATTCAGTTCCTCGGCACGCTCTTGTATACTGCCAGAGCGATAATAATCATATCGACCTGTTAGGGAACCTTCTAATATGTGAAATCCTTTCTGTTGTAAATAAGATTTCGCTCGTTCAAATCTTTTTGGAGAAGTGTATGTTGCTGGTGAAGAGGGCGAATAAATGCCGATTGTGTCTCCGTATTTTAATGTTTTTGGAAGTAGCATCGTAAGAATCCTTTCTATTAAGTAGTTAAATTACGACAATGTAATATTAATATTCTTATATTTTGATATTTTAATTGTAACATAAATGTATTAGATGAATAAATATGCTTTTTGCCTTGACGATATAAAGTAATTATTGTTATGGTTAAACGTGAGTGTATAAAAGGTTTGCTAAAGGAGTTTTGAAATGAAGCGGTTAAAATGGGGAAGGCTGACGATCCTAGTAGTCATTATTTTAGGGATATGTTGGTTCTTATTCCAAGGAACTCAAAAGAGTGCAACAAATATAGAGGGACAACCTTTACAGGTGGCAGAACTACCTAAAACAGAATTAGCTGAAAAAGTAGTGCCACCAAAGTACATACCACCGGAAATTGATGCAAAAGCAGCTATGATTATCGATGCGAGTAATGGAGATATTATTTATCAACATAATGAAAATGAAGCTTTTGCGCCAGCAAGTATGTCTAAGATGATGACAGCGTACCTTCTATTAGAAAATGTACATAATGGGAAAGTTCGCTGGGAAGATCCGGTGAAAATGAGTGCGAAAGCGGCACAAACAGAGGGTGCGAGAATCCCAGTCCAAGTGAACGACACATTAACTGTTAAAGATTTGTACCATGCATTAATGATTGAATCAGCAAATAATTCGGCTGTGGCTTTAGCAGAACATATGGCAAAAACAGAGAAAGATTTCGTTCAACTTATGAATGAAAAAGCAAAGCAGTTAAAAATGTCGGATTATGCTAAATTCGCAAATGCATCAGGACTACAAGAACCTGATGGAAGTGAGACGAAGATGACAGCTGCTGATGTAGCAAACTTGGCGTATCATCTAATAAAAGACTATCCAGAAATATTAGAAGTGACTCACTTACGTCAAAGTCAGTTAGCATTTAATAATATTAATGTTGTAAGTACAAATGATATGTTAAACAAAAATAATAAAGCTTTATATATAGAAGGAATAGACGGATTAAAAACAGGATTCACAGATAGCGCAGGGTATTGTTTTACGGGTACAGCAAAACAAGGTGATACTCGTATTATTACAGTTGTAATGGGAACGAAAGGTAAAACGAAGCGTTTTACAGAGACGAATAAATTAATGTCTTATGCATTTGGTTTAGTTAATTAAGTAAAATACTGAGTTAGATCATCATATAAGAAAGGCAATTTGTTGTTACTCATTATAGGTAACAACAAATTGCCTTTTTATTTTTAATATTAGGAAGTAAAAAGGTGAAAAATGGGAGTATTATTATTTGAGTTTATTATTGTTTGTTGATAGTATAAAGTTAGAAACTTATTAATGATAAGTTTTAAGAGGCAGAATATGATGTATACATATGAAAAAGCCTCAAATGAAAATTGGAGGGAATTATGATGGCAAGAGATTTTTACTCAGCAATTGAAGACAGAAGATCTATTTACGCGATTAGTAAAGAGCAAGTAGTTTCTGATGAAAAAATTCAAGAAGTGATTTATCATGCTGTAAAACATACACCTTCAGCTTTTAACTCTCAGAGCGCTCGCGTTGTCGTCTTGCTAGGAGAACAACATGATAAGTTATGGGATATTACGAAAGAAACGTTACGAAAAATTGTACCTGAAAATAACTTTGCATCTACCGAAGAAAAAATGAATGCATTTAAAAGTGGTTATGGAACGGTTTTATACTTTGAAGACAGTCAAGTAGTGGAAAAACTGCAAGAAAACTTTGCATTATACAAAGAGAATTTCCCAACGTGGTCACAGCAATCCTCAGGAATGTTACAATTTGCAATTTGGACAGCTTTAGAAATTGAAGGATTTGGTGCTACATTGCAGCATTACAATCCATTAATTGATGAAGAAGTGAGAAAAGAATGGGAAGTTTCAGAAAGCTGGAAACTTACTGCGCAAATGCCGTTTGGTAAACCGGTGGTACCTGCAGGTGAAAAAGAATACCAACCTTTAGAGAATCGTGTAAAAATTTACAAATAATGTAGGGACTATAAAAGGTGAACAGGGATACAACCTGTTCACCTTTTATAAGTAATAAGGATTTTTTTGATAGGAATTTTTCATCTGATTTTTTAATTCGTTTTTACGTGTTTCAATAGTTGATACTTTTTGTAAGGTAATAAATGAAACGAATTGGAAAAAAGCATAGTACAATTCTATATTTTTATTTATAGGATCATCTATTATGTTTTTCATAAATATACCTCCTTTTTTAATCCCAATATTTGCGGGCAATAAGACTTCCATCTTAAAATTCAATGTACCGACCTGTAAAAGTTCGATAGGTTTCAGTGTAGGGGAAATAAAATTTGTATTGGTTAACATACCACTATATATATGATAATATAAATATCCTAGAAATTCCATAGTTAGTGAAAAGTAGGTAGTGAGGTGTGTGTTTTCGCCAAATTAGAACAGGATTCTTGAAGTTAAATCTTACAAATCGTCAAATCTTTTAAAAGCGATAGATAGTATCAAAAATAGTTTTCTAAAAATATTATACTATTGATAAAAAAAGTATTTTTTGTCATGATAAGAGTATGCTTCATGGAAGGAACTTTACTAGGAAATACATTCATTGCATTGGATTAGATGAATAGAGTTTTTCAAATCGGATAGAAAATGTATATTAAGATAATGAATGAAATGTCGAATTTTCAATGAAATACATAAGAGAATTGAAAAAAGCATTGCAAAAACAATAAGTTTAATGGTAAAGTTCACATGAAGTTCACACGGAATTCACTTCATTCGTTTAAAATGAACTCTGTGTGAAAAATAAAACTCTTGTTAAAAAATGGAACTTAATGAATATTTTACTTTGATAATATTGTAATGTATTAAGTTTATAAGTTTTTTTAAGAGGATAGTAGGGAAAGGAAGTAAAGACAACTTATGAAAAAAGTAATTGCAGGTTTAGCAGCAGCTTCTGTAGTGGGTGTTGCAGTTCCAGGTATGGATTCTGCTCAGGCACAAGTTTCAAATGAGGCGCTAAAAGAAATTAATGGACAAACTCAAACTCAAACTCAAACGACTGTAACTGAAACAAAAAAGGTAGAAACAACTTCTGAATTAAAATACACGGTAACAGCTGATGTATTAAATGTACGTTCAGGTGCTGGTACAGGACATAACGTTATTTCTAAAGTGAAATCAGGTCAAGTACTACAAGTAATTGGACAAGAAAACGGTTGGTTCAAAGTAACTGTAAACGGTCAAACTGGTTATGTAAGTGGTGACTTCGTAACGACTGGTGGTAAAACAGGAACTACTGTTCAACAAGGAACTGGTACTTATACAGTAAACGTTTCTTCACTTAACGTACGTACAGGCCCAAGTACATCTCATACAGTATTAGGTTCTGTAAATAAAGGTAAAACAGTACAAGTTGTAGGTGAAGTACAAGATTGGTTTAAAATCAACTTCAATGGTGGAACTGGATACGTAAGCAAAGACTTCGTAACAAAAGGTGGTTCTGCTGTATCTAACGAAACAAAACAACCAACTACAAACAACAATACTACTACAGTTCAAACTGGTGGTTCTTATGTTGTTAACACTGGTGCTTTAAAAGTACGTACAGGCCCAGCTACATACAACGCTGTAATCGGTGGCGTAACAAACGGTACAGTATTAAACGTTACTGGCGCTGAAAATGGTTGGTACAAAATTAACCATAACGGTCGCACAGGTTACGTAAGTGCAGACTTCGTTAAGTTTGTAAAAGGCGGAGTAAACAACGTTACGAATAACAATAACGTTACAAATAACGTTCAACAACCAGGTAAAGACGTACAAAAACCAACAACAGGTGGAGATACATCTTCAATCGCTGGATTCGCTAGATCTTTAAATGGTTCACCATACAGAACTGCTGGTACAACACCTGCTGGTTTTGACTGCAGTGGATTCATTCACTACGTATTAAATCAAACTGGTCATAAAGGCGCTCGTCAAACAGTTGCTGGATACTGGAGCTCTAAAACAAAAACTAGCAATCCACAACCAGGTGATTTAGTATACTTCCAAAATACTTATAAATCAGGTCCTTCTCACATGGGCGTTTACTTAGGTAATGGACAGTTCATTAGTGCAGAAACTGACGCAACTGGTGTAAGAATTAGCTCAGTAAGTATCAAATACTGGAACGATCATTTATTAGGTTACACAAAAGCATACTAAGAAAAAGTAGTTTTATATACTTTTCGTATAGAGAAAAGGCTTTCCAGGAAAACTTGGGAAGCCTTTTTATAGTTGAATAAATTAGGAGTGTAGTAGTTTTTACTGTAACTTCCCATTTAAAAATCGAGCGTATAGGTCATGAAAGTAGTTCGGACGAAATAAGTTTGCTGCATGTCCTGCAAGCGGTATTTCTTTATATAAAACGTTAGGAAGAATGGATTTTAAATCAAAAAGACAAGATTTATAGAGATGATCATGTTCACCCATTACCCATAGAATAGGGTGGGGAAGTGATTTTAATTTAGATTTCAAATCAAATTCTAACCGGTGTCGTAATGATTGGGCAATAATTGATGAATGTAATTGCAATCCGAAACGGTAATAAATATTTCTTGAAATGACTGCGAACGGATTTGCCTTTAATATGCCACTTGGAAAAATAGTATTTGCGTATTGAGAGAGCCATTTAGAGTAATCGTCTCCTCGTTTCTCCCAAAACTTTTGAAATACGTTATATAAAAGGGAAGGGTTATTATAATGTCCACCAATATGACAAATGCTCAAAACTTTTTCTGGGTGCATTTGTGCAAAAATTGTAGAGATATAACAGCCGTAGCTTAAAGCGCAAATATGAGCTTTTTGAATGCCTTCTTTTTCATATAAATTCAATAATTGATCTACGAGCCGCTGTAATGAAAATTCGATAGCTTCTCCTTTATCGTCGCCGTGACCTAATAAGTCATAAGTAATAATGTTGTAAGAGGTGGAAAATCGTTTATGCTCTTTTTTGAAGGCACGACGATTGCCAACTAATCCATGAATAAAAATGATTGTTTCTTTTTCGGAATGTATACTTGTTTGCAAAAAGGATACTCCTTTCAATAACGGGAGATTTATATAGTATCGTAAATTGGTTATTTATAATTCACATAGAATAATATTTAGTACTAGGTAATAATATCAGATGTTTATATCTGTTGTAAAGATGCGTTTTTATGTATATTTTGTAAAAATAGAAAAAGTGTGTTTACATTCAGTTTACATTCGTATTGTATTCTATTTTTAGAAAGAACAGTTTGGTTTAACACGAGGAGATGAACAGGAATGGAAGTTAGAAATGAGATGAAGAAAAAAGGGAGCTGGAGGCAGTTTTTACGCCTTATTCAAGATACAAATCCTCCGAAAGGGATTCTTGCTTTTGCATTATTAATGAGTTTGCTTTCTACGGGAGCGAGTTTATTTATTCCGATGTTAACGAAGGGGTTAGTAGATAATTTTTCACTTTCTTCAATTAGTACAGGGCAAATTGTTGGGCTAGTTGCATTCTTTATTATGCAAACTATAGCTGCAGGATTGTCTATATATTTATTAAATTATATTGGACAGAAGATTGTAGCTGGACTGAGAGAACGTTTGTGGAAAAAGGTGCTTATTTTACCGGTAACTTATTATGATCAAAATAGAACAGGCGATACAATTAGTCGTATGACAAATGATACAGGAGTTGTGAAAACGTTAATTTCTGAGCATTTGTCAAATTTATTAACAGGCGGTATTTCAATTGTTGGATCATTAATTGTATTATTTGTTTTAGATTGGAAAATGACACTTTTACTTTTAACGGTTATTCCATTATCAGTACTCATTTTAGTTCCGCTTGGACGAAAAATGTATAAAATTTCAAAAGCACTTCAAGATGAAACAGCATCTTTTACTAGTGTATTAACACAAGTGTTATCAGAAATTCGTTTAGTGAAATCTTCGAACACAGAAAAAAAGGAATATGAAACTGGAAATAAAGGTATTGAAAAGCTATTACAATTTGGTTTGAAAGAGGGAAAAGTGCAAGCGTTAATTTCACCAGTTATGTCGTTTGTTTTAATGGCATTGCTTGTTATTATCGTAGGGTATGGTGGAATGCGAGTTTCTAGCGGTGCATTAACAACAGGAGAACTAGTAGCGTTTATTTTATATTTAGTTCAAATTATAATGCCAATGAGTCAATTATCTATGTTCTTTACACAATTTCAAAAGGCGATTGGTGCAACGGAAAGAATTAATACAATTTTAGAATATGAAGTAGAAGATCATGAAACTGGTGTGAAGGTCACAAATGCTAAGCAGCCGATCGTTCTTGAAAATGTACATTTCGAGTATAACGAAGAAGAGCAAGTTTTAAAGAATATTGATTTCACAATTGAATCAGGAAAAGTAACAGCAATCGTAGGACCAAGTGGTAGCGGGAAAACGACGTTATTCTCACTATTAGAACGTTTTTACGAGCCAACTAGCGGTGCTATTAAATTAGGAAAAGACTCAATTACGAGTTATTCATTGCAATCATGGCGACGTCAAATTGGTTACGTTTCACAAGATAGTCCGTTAATCGATGGGACAATTCGTGATAATATTTGCTACGGTGTTGAGGGTGAAGTGACAGATGCAGAAATTGAAAAAGTAGCAGCGATGGCATATGTTGATGCATTTATTCATGATTTGCCGAACGGATACGCAACAGAAGTTGGAGAACGTGGTGTGAAGCTTTCAGGAGGGCAAAGACAACGAATTGCGATTGCTCGAGCGTTACTTCGAAATCCACAAATTCTTATGTTAGATGAAGCAACTTCAAGTCTAGATAGTAAATCAGAGTCTGTCGTTCAGAAAGCGTTAAATAACTTAATGAAAGGCAGAACAACGTTAGTTATTGCACATAGACTTTCTACTGTTGTGGATGCAGATAAAATTATCTTTATAGAAAAAGGGAATCTTACAGGAAGTGGTACACATGATGAATTATTACAGACACATGATATGTATCGTGAATTTGCAACGCAACAATTGAAAATTAAAGAAGGCGTATTATAAAATGAATCATCAGTGGGGTTTTTACTCCACTAATGATTCATTTTTAAAAGTTTTATAAAGGATGCGAATTAGAAAGGAAATGGTTTCTTTGATACCTAACATTTTAATAGTAGACGATGATCCACATATTAGAGAACTTGTTTCTGTATTTTTAGAACGAGAAGGTTTTCAAACATATGAGGCAATTGATGGACTAGATGCACTTCAGAAAATAGACGAAGTAAAAGTTGATATGGTTATTCTTGATATTATGATGCCAAATATGGATGGATTTGATGTATGTTTTGAATTAAGGAAGTACTATGATATTCCGATTTTGATGCTAACTGCTAAAGGGGAAACGTCTCAAAAAGTAAAAGGATTTCACCTTGGCACCGATGATTATCTTGTAAAACCATTTGATCCTATAGAATTAGTAGTGAGAGTTAAGGCGTTATTGAAACGTTACCAAATTACAGTGTCGCAATCGATTCAAATTGGGAATGTACTGTTAAATCGTAAAACATTTGAAGTTACAGCCGGAGAACAAACAGTCACATTACCGCTAAAAGAATTCGAATTGCTCTTTACTTTAGGTTCTAAAGCAGGAAGAACATGTTCGAGAGAGCAGTTAATTGAAGATGTATGGGGATATGATTTTGAAGGGAATGAACGTACACTGGATGTTCATATTAATCGTCTACGTGAGAAGTTTCAAGAAGAGAAATCGAAATTTAGTATTAAAACGATAAGAGGATTAGGGTATCGCTTAGAGGTAAGTAAATGAGGAAAAGAAAACGAATGAGTAAGGTGAAGATGTTGAAAGTAACGGGAGCGGTATTAGCGCTTTTTTCTTTTCTCACTATAATTTGGTCTATCGCATTTTATGTAGCAACTAGTATATTGAATGCTTTTGAAGTAAACGTATCGTCGTTTGTTGCCTTTCTAATTAGTGATATGGTCGGTTTTATATTTATTGTTCTTATCTGGACATTGATTGGGATATTAATGAGACCAAAACGAGAGGCAATGATTTGGACTATTATTGAACCGATACAAAAAATTGCAAAAGGAGACTTCTCCGTAAAAATACGAAATGAAGAAAAGTATGATGGAGAAATTGGTGTACTCGTAAAAAGTATAAATGATATGACAGATGAACTGAATGCGATGGAGAAAATGCGCCAAGAATTTGTATCGAATGTTTCTCATGAAATACAGTCACCTTTAACTTCTATAAAAGGATTTGCTAGAGCACTACAAGATAACAATCTTTCGGAGGAAAAAAGAAAGCATTATCTTACCATTATTGAAACGGAAACGACGAGATTATCTAAACTAAGCCAAAATTTACTGAAACTAACTCTTTTAGAGTCAGAGGAGTATACACCAGAAAAAGCGACTTATCGATTAGATCAACAGTTAAAGCAAATTGTGTTAAATAGTGAACCGCTCTGGGCTGAAAAAGAAATTGAATTAGACCTTGATTTAGAAAAAGTGCATATAACTGCCGATCAAGAAAGTATGAGTCAAGTTTGGATTAATTTAATTCATAATAGTATTAAATTTACTCCAAGTCGTGGCACAATTACAATTCAGTTACAAGAACATGAGAAATTCGTAGAAATACGTATTCGTGACACTGGAATTGGTATATCTGAAGAACAGAAACAACATATTTTTGAGCGTTTTTATAAAGCGGACTCTTCACGAAATCGTACTTATGGAGGAAGTGGATTAGGTTTAGCTATCGTAAAAAAGGTACTCGACCTTCATCAAGGAAAAATAAAAGTCGAGAGTGAAGAGGGGAATGGGACAGAATTTATTGTTTGTATTCCAAATTCTGAAGAGAAATAGTGTTAGGAGGATATCTTCTAACACTATTTCTCTTTAAAAATACATTTTCCATTACTGCAACTATATTGATAAGCTTTTCCTTCGTTATTCATACGGTATGAATAATCTGATTTTTTAT
Source organism: Bolla brennus (assembly GCA_018250355.1). Lineage (NCBI taxonomy): Eukaryota > Metazoa > Arthropoda > Insecta > Lepidoptera > Hesperiidae > Bolla > Bolla brennus. The sequence continues at coordinate 6,884 of DWRB01000037.1, read as the reverse complement.
CTTTCTTAAAGTCAACATATGCTTCTGCACCGTTTTTATCATTATCGATATCAATGAATTGAACGTAGCGTATAGAATAATCTTTCTTTTCACTTAAACCTCTTTTTTGCAGGTTTGTATGAATACCGTCTACTAACTCGTCAAACAATGACCAGTTTAAATTAAGACTTTCAAATGACTCAGTATGTCTTCCTAAAATGCCGTTGTCTTGTATTATTTTCTTATTCTTATCGTATGTATAAGAGTATGTAAAATAAGGTTCGTCTTTATATACGACCTCTGCATAATAGCCGATATTATAAATGAGAGTATATTTTCCGGTTATGCTTTGTAGTTCTTTTTGCTTATAGCCTTTTATAGTATAGAGGTAGTCGCTAGTATCTTTTTCTATTACTTTATAATGTAATGGATTACCAAATATAAAGTACATAGCCAAAAATATGATACATAGCCCGACTGCAGTTAGTGATAAGAACCATTTTTTTCTTTTCATACACATGCACTCTCCTATGCAGGATTTATTTTTATTTTACATGAATTATGGCAAAAACATGAGACTTATCAATAAAAACTTTCCATAGTTACCTATAAGTAACCTACGCACATGAAAGTGCATCATTGCCTTTTTACATAAACACAGATACAATTTTAATATAATACATAACTGAGATGATTAAGGAGTGTTATACTTGGCAGAATTATTACAAGGTAAAAATGCTTTAATTACAGGAGCAGGTAGAGGGATTGGTCGTGCTGTAGCGATCGCATTAGCGAAAGAGGGCGTAAATGTAGGTCTTTTAGCTCGTTCAGAAGAAAACTTAAAAGCTGTAGCGAAAGAAGTAGAAGCAGAAGGCGTAAAAGCTGTTATTGCGACTGCTGATGTATCTTCATATGAAGAGGTAACGACTGCAATTGAAACGTTAAAAAATGGTTTAGGATCTATCGATATTTTAATTAATAACGCTGGTATTTCTAAATTCGGTAAGTTTTTAGAACTAGATGTTGCTGATTGGGAAAAAATCATTCAAGTAAACTTAATGGGTGTATATTATGCAACTCGTGCAGCTTTACCAAGCATGATTGAACAACAATCTGGTGATATTATTAACATTTCATCTACAGCAGGACAAAAAGGTGCACCTGTAACAAGTGCATATAGTGCTTCTAAATTTGGTGTTCTTGGCTTAACGGAATCGTTAGCGATGGAAGTTCGCAAACATAACATTCGTGTAACAGCTTTAACTCCAAGTACTGTAGCAACTGATATGGCTGTAGATTTAGGATTAACTGATGGGAATCCAGATAAAGTAATGCAAGCAGAAGATATTGCAGAGTTTATCGTAGCGCAGCTGAAATTAAATAAACGTACATTTATTAAATCAGCAGGACTTTGGTCTACTAATCCGTAAGGGATAAATGTATAAACAAAAGAAGGGATATTTATTCTGTAATGGAGTAGATGTCCCTTCTTTATTTTTGTTTATGAGACAGAATTTTCGGTATAATCAAATGTGAATAGTAGAAAAGTATTGAAAGGGATGGTATTTACATGAGTACGATTGAGAAATGGACGGCTGTTGATCAATATGTGAGTGATGTATTAATACCGAAAGATTCTACATTAGAAGAAGTACTTCAAGCAAACGCTGCAGCTAATTTACCAGCACATGATGTATCGCCAACGCAAGGGAAGTTTTTGCAACTATTAGTACAAATTCAAGGAGCTCGAAACATTTTGGAAATTGGTACTCTAGGTGGATATAGCACGATATGGCTTGCAAGGGGATTGCCACCTGGAGGCAGAGTTGTTACATTGGAGGCAAGTGAAAAGCATGCTGAAATTGCACGTAGCAATATTGAGCGTGCCAATTTGAATGATATAATTGAAGTGCGAGCAGGATTAGCTTTAGATTCTTTACAGCAAATCGAAAATGAGAATTATAAACCTTTTGATTTTATTTTCATAGACGCTGATAAACAAAATAACCCTACCTATTTTGAATGGGCACTGAAACTATCACGCCCTGGTACTATAATTATTGGTGATAACGTAGTACGTGAAGGAGAAGTTATTGACAATACGAGTAACGATCCTCGCATACAAGGGATACGTCGCTTCTATGAATTAATAGCTGCAGAGCCACGTGTAAGTGCTACTGCGCTTCAAACTGTCGGAAGTAAAGGATACGATGGGTTTGTAATGGCAGTCGTAAAAGAGTGATACGGTTCGAAAGTCTATTACACTTATAGTAGAGTTTAGGGGGAGTGAGAGATAATGAATGAATCAGCGCAACAATACTGGACGGAGTATTGGAAAGATGCTGAGATACCAAAATCGGTGAGTGCATGGAAATTTGGTGATACCCCAAATCGTCTTGCTAAGCAAGTAGTTGACGGAACGAAAACCGCAACTTGTTCTGCATATCTCTTTTATGAATTAAAGAATATACCGTTACCAACTACAGAGGACTACTCTGTTATTTTGGATCACGATGAAAATCCGGTAGCAATTGTAAAGACGATTGAAGTAACAATAGTACCTATGAATGAAATTACAGAAGAATTTGCAATTGCTGAAGGGGATGAAAGCTATAAAAATTGGAAGGAGATCCATGAAAGATATTTCAGAAGTAAATTGAATGAAGTGGGTCATGATTTTTCTGATGATATATTGCTTGTATGTGAACGATTTAGAAGAATAGATATAAAAAAATAGGAGGAGAGAAAATGAAAAAGATGTTTCAAAAATTATAACATGTATCGTGTACAACACAGCTAGCTCGTGGACCTCCAATATACTTGAAAATATAAGCTTATATAAAAATTGGAGGTTAGGAATAGATGAGAACTGAAAAAGACATGCTAGACTTAATTATTAATACAGCAAAAGAGGATGAAAGAATTCGAGCTGTCATCATGAATGGATCACGTGTAAATCCAAATGTGAAAAAAGATTGTTTTCAAGACTATGATATTATGTATGTTGTAAATGATATACAATCTTTTACGTCTAATCATAATTGGATACGTAGATTTGGAGAAATAATGATTGTACAAATGCCAGAAGAAATGTCATTAGTTCCAGCGGACGAAGACGGGAAATTTCCGTATTTAATGCAGTTTATGGATGGAAATCGAATTGATTTAACGCTCGTTCCATTTGATTTGATAAATAAGTTTGTTGGACAAGATAGTTTAAGTGAACTGCTTCTGGATAAAGATGATTGTATTGATGAATTTCCACCAGCAAGCGATAAAGACTACTTAATAAAAAAGCCTACAGAAAAAGAGTTTTTAGATTGCTGTAATGAATTTTGGTGGTGTAGTACGAATGTGGCAAAAGGACTATGGAGAGAAGAACTTTCTTATGCGAAAGGAATACTTGATGGCCCGGTGCGGGATATGTTTATCGTAATGTTAGAATGGCATATTGGTATGAAAACAGACTTTACAGTTAATGTAGGGAAGTTTGGAAAGCTTTTCGAGCAATATATTGAAAAAGATATGTGGGAGCAATTTAAACGGACCTATTCGGATGCTGAATATGAAAACATATGGGAGTCATTTTTTGTAATGGGCGATTTATTTAGAAAAGTTGCGAACGAAATTGCTAACACATATGGGTATCAATACCCGCAAGGTGATGATGACAGAGTGACAGGCTATTTAAAACATGTAAAAGCTTTGCCGAAAGATAGTGCATCGATTTATTAATTGTATAAAGCAGTAAGACTGTCCTAATTCTGGACAGTCTTATTTTTGTTCATGAATAATAATTTCTCTAACAAAGTGCAGATGAATCACATATGAAATTTTAGGGAGGTTTTTATCATGTATTATTTTTATTCGTCAGAAATGTTTGCCCCATATCAATGGGGACTAGAACGAGATGTTTCGTACGCCTATATGCCATATCACTCATTTTATTATGGAGACTATATAAGCTCATTGCCATACGCATATATCCCTCAAAACTATACAGTACAAATGAAAGTATATGAGCGTGGATCGTGGACACCATTTTCTTGGGTCGAAAAATATGCGTATGCATTTTCAGGGTCGTACAATAAAGCGGAAGTCGCTCTTACATTTGATGATGGACCAGATTTAGAATTTACGCCGAAAATTTTAGATAAGTTAAAACAACATAATGTGAAGGCGACTTTCTTCTTGCTTGGTGAAAACGCAGAAAAGTATCCGAATGTAGTAAAACGTATTGCAAATGAAGGGCATGTAATCGGCAATCATACGTATAGCCATCCAAATTTAGCGAAAGTAAATGATGCTGAGTATCGTAAGCAAATTATAAAAACAGAAGAAATATTAAATCGTTTAGCTGGTTATGCACCGAAATTTATTCGTCCGCCATACGGTGAAATACTTGAAAATCAATTGAAGTGGGCAACAGAGCAAAATTTTATGATTGTACAATGGAGTGTTGATACGGTTGATTGGAAAGGAGTAAGCGCTGATACGATTACAAATAATGTGTTAGGGAATTCATTTCCAGGTAGTGTCATACTTCAGCATTCAACTCCAGGCGGGCATTTACAAGGATCTGTAGAGGCGCTAGACAAAATTATTCCGCAGTTAAAAACGAAAGGGGCACGCTTTGTAACGCTGCCAAGTATGTTCCAGACATCGAAAGAGAGAAAATAAAATGGATTTTAAATCACTCGGATTGTGTCTGTTATCTACTGATTATTAGCCCACTCGTACGGGCGCCCGACTTCAAACTCACTCATTGCATTTACAGAAATTTGAGGTGGGATTCTTATTGCACGCAAATAGCAGGATAAAGAATAGGAGTCCCAAGTACTTTAAAATGGGAGTCCTATTTTATTTATAAACTATTATTTTTTAGTAATTCTTTTCCTTGTTCTACAACGAATTCATAGTATGCAAGATCATACGGATAAATATCTTCAAATGTTATCGTTATCGGTGTATTGCTTAAAACAGAAATAGCCGTAAAAGATGAAATCTCTCTTTTTAATAGTTGTAGAAAAGGAGTTGCATGTATTTTCATCACATCGTCTACTTCTTCACCTGGTGCAAATGGAAGTGTATTGATGACATTATGAAAATACATATGACAAAATTCACGATCAGTAAGATTTGAAATTTCATAATCTATTTTAAAGATTCCTTTGTATGCTAAATCGGTAGTTTGAAAGAAAAGCCCTAGTTCTTCTTCAATTTCACGAAGACCGCCAATTTGTACATCTTCATTATGCATAATATGTCCAGCTGAAGTAATATCCCATATACCCGGAGCTTCTTTTTTATTTTTAGAGCGTAATTGGAAATATAAAAACATATCTTCAGCATCTTTTTCTACAAACCAACAATGAAATGTTTCGTGCCAATCACCGTCGCGATGCACTTCATCACGTAATTTCTTCCCAAGTATATTATTTTCAGTATCAAATATTGTTAACCACTCTGTCATTTAAATTCCCCTTTCTGCCAATTATATTATACAATATTTGTATTGAATTTTGGGAAAATAAAGAAAAAGGGGTGGGTATAAGTGGGGATAGAGAATAAGGAAATAAAATCGATTATTTCAACAGAGGAAGAGTTACGAAAAATATTGGAGCGACCAAGTGAGCGAGCTTTGAAAAAAGTTATTTCATCATTAGACCATCATTGCATAGATTTTCTGTCTAAATCTCCTTTTCTAGTATTATCTACTGCAAATAAATTAGGAGAGTGTGATGCTTCGCCGAGAGGAGACGCACCTGGATTTGTATACGTATTAAATAATAATAAAATTATCATTCCAGAAAGACCAGGCAACCGTCGTATAGACTCCATTTTGAATATTATTTCAAATCCGCACGTAGGGTTACTCTTTTTGATCCCTGGTCTTGGGGAGACACTCCGAATAAACGGCCGAGCATTCATTACAAACGATGAAGAAATTTTGCAAGAAATGCAGGCAAATGGACGCAATCCGTTACTTGGAATTGTTGTTGAAATAGAGGAATGCTATATTCATTGCGCAAAAGCTTTTATTCGTTCTAAGATGTGGGATTCAGAGTCATGGCTAAATAAAAAAGAGTTACCTTCAGCAGCAAAAATGTTGTTGGAGCATGCGAAAGTGAATGCTTCAGAAGAAGATATTGCACGTTCTTTAGAAGAAAGTTATACGAAAAGATTGTATTGAAAAAACTTTAGTAATATATTTTTAAAGGCGGATTTCTAATCGTTTTGGAATGGGATATTTATATATGAACTGTTGATTTACAAACTGGAGAAATAACGAAATAGGTAAATCGAGAGGTAGTTGCATAATGTTATTGTGAAATATAATAAAATAGTATCTTGAAAATAGTTAGTAAAAATAGGCTTGCTTTTTAAAAAGTTGATAACTATAATAAGTTAACAAATAGACATGAACGAAAAGTAACGATAAGGACATGAAATCATTTTTACGGTTTACAGAGAGGGAAGTCAAGGGTGTGAGCTTCCTAACACGAGAAATGATTTTACCACCTTTGAACTTCAATAGTGAACGAGTAATCTAGTAATTATTGACGGAATCAGCCGTTATCTGAACTTGAGCAATCTAGAAGGAAATAAGTCTAGGTTGGAACAAGGGTGGAACCACGAAAACACATTCGTCCCTTTCCTAGGGATGAGTGTGTTTTTTTATGGTATTAGAGATTGAAAATTAAAAATAATTAAAAAATATTATTGATTTTGTTGTTTATACGAGTATAATGAATTAACAAATAAACATGAGCGAAAAAGTAACGATAAGGACACGGAATCATTTTTACGGTTTACAGAGAGGGAAGCCAAGGGTGTGAGCTTCCTAACACGAGAAATGATTTTACCACCTTTGAACTTCAATAGTGAACGAGTAATCTAGTAAT